>RJWM01012724.1:0-55596 GCA_004363535.1 Dasyprocta punctata
AGAGTGAGAACTGAATATCTGATAAAGAAAGAAAGGAAAACAGAATAAGAAAAGCAGGTGTGAAGGAAGAAGTTGATAACCTCACCAAGTGAGAGCCAAGAAGTATGAGAAGAGTTTGTTACACTAAATCTTCTTTGTACACGATCACCTTCCTAAAGCCGAGTTGTAACCATGCACAACTGACTAGTGCCTGTAGGAGGAGATCTGCATATACAGCATGGGTACAGTTTAAGCATGGATTTAAAAAAATATTAAAACATCAAATTTAGAAATTAGTTCTATCCCGACCAGATCTAATGAATGTGCTAATCAAAATACCTACAAATGCAGCCACAACCTGCTGAATTGAGATAATTTCATAGCCCCTTGTTTGGGCCAGATAAAACACTGAAGAATACAAGAAAAGCTCAACAGTCAAGAAACATAAATCTAGACTTTCTAGAATTCGTGTTCTTCCTTGTGTCAAACAGAATTAAATGGTTATACATTTCAGCCAGGGAGGGTGTTGAGTGCTTGGACTTTGTCATGCCATCTAACCTTCAGACAAAAAGTAGTTGTGTTTTCAGCAGGACTTCCAAGTAAAAGTTAGCGTCCCCACAAAGACAAGTGGAATGGGACCTTTGTGTGGGCAGAGGACAAGTTACAGAAACATCTGGTGGCAGAATGCTGAGATACAAGGTTGCTGCAAGGACAAGGGCAGAGAGATATCCTTGTGATCCAGTGGGGGAAGCACCTGCCTTAACTTTGGCTTTGATTCTTGACCCTCACAAAGGGACAATGACTTCACTTGGCCCGCAAATTTCTGCAGTCTTAAAGGATGCCTTTAACTGCCAGATATACATATCTGAACATGGAAACTCCATGCTTCAAATACTTGCTTTTATGTGACCCTACTTTGTCAAGAATAGCTGACAAAAGTTGTATTTGCCTTCTTTTGCTATCATAACAAATAAAGGCAAAGTTAGTTGCTTCAGTGACACCAATCTCACATTTCTATAAATCAGGGGATCATCATGAGTCTCCCTGGGCTAAAACCAAGACATCAGCAGGGTGCATTTCTGTCTGGAGACCTCAGAAGGAAATCTGGTTCCTGGTCACAAGGGCTGAATTCATTTTTTTGCTACTGATAGCTGAGGCCCATTCCCAACTTTTGGTGGCCATTGCATTCCTTGGCTTATGACCCCTTACTCTTCAAAGCCTGGAGTGGTGGGTTGAGCTCCTCTCATGCCTTCAGTCTCCCTTCATCTCTCTCTCTCTCTCTCTCTCTCTCTCTCTCTCTCTCTCTCTCTCTCTCTCTCTGTCTTCTGGGACAGTAACTGGTAAAGATTCACTACCATTAAGGACTCTATGATGAGGTCAGGCCCACCTAGTAATCCAGAATAACCTCTCCATCTCAAGGCCCTTAACCTTAATCACATCTGGAAAGTGCCTTTTGCCAGGGGTTAGGAGGTAGACACTGTTGGAGGGCATTATTCTGCCTACTCTCAATGTTTTCACCTGATTTAGGTGAGGTGAGTCCTAAAAGGTCTTTAGAACATGAGTAAGCTCCTCTGTGAACCAAAAAGATCTCCTCATATAATTTTTGACCCTCATTCGGTATTTAAGAGCTTTAGCTATTGGAATTTTTTTTGAAGAACTTCTTTATATTTTAGCAAACTCTCAGAGAATGTACTTACCACTCCCTTTTGAACTTTATGCAGGGCCTCAATATTATTATTTTATTTCTCATGCTCTCCTTTTTTCTTAGAATCCTTAACTACTGTGTAAATTTCTTTTCCATCTTGCATACATGTATTTTCTTTCTGCTAGGTCTTCTGAAGAGGGTTCAGTTCATAAATTTTCTGTTTTTCAGAGAGTAAAATATCTCCAGAGAAGAAAAAGAGTTTCCTCACTCATTTTCTATTTCATTTCCCTAGGCCTTTAAAATTTATATACAATCTTAAAAAAGAAAAACAGAGATGTCTTGCATTTTCATTTCATGTGTCTAGATACACCTTTTAAAATCTGAATGTATTTTTTAAATACCCACTTAGAACAAGTATGGCCTTTTATGTCACTGGATTGTTGCACAGTTGATGCAGTTTGGCCATTAAAAATTGAAACAATGGAACTTCAAAACAGCAGCATTAACAAACACATAGATAGTCAAATCCATTTTTTGGTTGAGTAAGACCCAGATACCTTAAGGTCTGACTGTAAATAAAGAAAAAGTGTGATGCATTTATTAATTTAGTTAATTGGCAGATCCTGAAGTTCAGTTTCCTATTTCTGGTAACCTGCTTATCCTACTCATGATTTTATTCCTTACATTTGAGAAAAATTCAGTGCAATTTTTCTACAGTGAACTGTTTTAAGTATAATTTCAAGTGATTTAAGCATAACATACAACATGATTTATGCATATATGTTTTCTACAGTGTATATCAAATAGAAAACAGAGATTCGTGGACCGGGGTTAGAGAGAACAATGGCTGCAGCAGCAAACAAACCCAGTCTGGAAACCAGCACCACGTGCAGGCTGTGGCTGGACTGGGAGCAGCCAGACCGCAGTCCCTTCCAGCACTCGGGCTGGCAAACAAGAAGTACCAACCATCCTCCCACACACACTGTAAGCGGCCGGCTTTTCCAGAGAAACACAGGCTGAGATGATAGCTGTCGAGGTGAAATGCAATTGGATGCCTATGGTGCTTTGGTGTTTCACTAACACTACAGGTCTAGGGCCAGTGGTCTGAATATAGATTCAGAGGATATCACTAAGCAGTGTGTCATCTAGGGGAGATCTCCTTCTGAGGGTTGCAGCCATTGTTGATTCCCTATGGTCTTCTTTTGACATCCTATACAATTTCCATCATTTTGTTGGGTTAGGTTTTATTCTCTTTTGTTTTGTTTGATTACGTTAAATCCCATGGAAGGAGAAGCTACTGCAATAGCAAGATATATTATAGTAGCAATTTTGGACTTACTGTTGGCTTGTTTTGAAGTCCTTCATCACATTCATTGTTTTGTTTTTATTGTTTCTACTCTATTCTGTTCTGTCTGATTTTTACTATGTCCAAGTCATCTGCAGCTATTTTGAAAACATCAAAAGTCATTATGGTAACTACTGCTGATTTCATAATGTTTTGAGGTCCTGTATCTCTTACAATGGTTTGTTTTGAGTGGTTATATTCTGTTATATACGCTTTTTAAAAAAATAGAAAACAAATATATCTACGCCTGGGTAATGTGCACAAATGATGGCATTGAAACTAGATGACGCATGGAACACAATCTGTCACCTTCCCTCTAATTCTGAATCTATTAACATAAAAAGCTGTATTTTTAAAATAATAAATCTGCAACAACCAAGGAAAATGTGAAAAGAAGCTGTCATTGAAAGACTAAAAATATTGAGACATTCCTGGAAAGAAGATAGAAAGTGAACAGGGTGGGATGGATATGGAAGGCATGGACACAGAAAGCCACAGCCCCCCCCCCCCACGGCAGAAAAGTCAGGCTAGGAAATTCCAAGCTCAGGGAGAAGCCAGTGGAAGAAAAGGAGTGGATGTGAAATAACCACACTACGATTCATAAAGAGCTGCATCAGGGCAGAAAACACAACCAGCATCAACACTCTCCAGCCCCCAGCGTAGGCTTGATTCTGCCTTAAATTGGAGACACACACTTTGAAGTGAGTTTACTCACTTTTTTGCTTGGAGAGATGTCCTGATTTAAGAATCCAGGTGTCTTAGTTACTTTTCTCTCGTTGCTGAGACAAAATACTTCACACCCAAAATGAAGGAAGGAAAGGTTTCTTTCACTCACAATCTGTGGAGGTTTCAGTCCATAATCAGCTGGCTCCATGGCAGGGTATCATGGCACAGGGGCAACAGTTCAAGGTGGCAGAAGACAGCAAAAGCAGCAAGAGCAAAAGAGGAGGGAACAGCAAGCCTCTTTTCCACCCTTATATTGTAAACAGGCTATCACCACCACCCTCCCAGGTCAACTGCAGCAATCACAAAATCTCCAAGCCATCCTCTTGCACAGTGTGAGGATGTTTACAAAGTGAGCTTCCTGGCCCCCTGCTAAGTCACTTAGTTAAACTTCTAAACTTCTCAAGCTGACACAGTGTGTCAACCATTACATCAGGAGAACAGGAAAGCTGAGCTGCAGATAATTCCAGACTCTGACAAAAATGGGGACAGCAATACATTCAAGGGCTTAGCTACCCACAGGATGAAACCATTCTTATGTTGCCTTGGTGTTGCTGCAAAAAATGTGGGGGCAATGGCTTTTCACTGAACACAGGTGGCATGATTCTTTTCTTTCCCCCTCCATTCGCTTTCCTTTCCTTTCATCTATCCCTTTTTTCTCCTTTTCCCCTTTTTCTTTTCTTTTTGTTTCTTTCCATTATACTTTCTTCCTTCCCTTTCTTCTTCACTTCTTTTTCTTTCTTTCTTTCTTTCTTTCTTTCTTTCTTTCTTTCTTTCTAAACATAGTGACAGAATCTATTTTAATACAGTCAAAAATAAAACAACATTTGCTGAGATTTTGATAGATACTGAGGTGAATCTATAGATAAGTTTAGGGAGAATAAATGTTTTGATATTTGTCCAATTCACATACATAATTTCTCTCCACTTATTTAGGTTGTATTTGATTACTTTTGACCAGTTTTTATAGTTTTTAGGATATAGATAATGAATGTATTTTGGTAGATTTACACAATAATGTTACTTTAAGCTTTTTTGTGATGTTGTAACTTGTGCCTTTACAATTTTACTTTTGAATTGTTCATTGCTTGTATATAGGCCAACAGTAGATTTCTGTATATGATTTTGTGACCTTGTACCATGACCTTGCTAAACCTGCTTCTCTGTTCTATTAATTTTTTGTAGATTCTTTGTAAATAAAAAATAAAAAATAAATAAAATGAAGCCAACTTCACATAAAAAATAAATAAAATAAAACAACATAAAGTAAAAAGCAAAACAATTTCAAAGTGTTAGACAATGACAAATAAATTAGAACTTTGTATGTTTTCAGATAATTTATGTCACTGTGTAATATCTGGTGATAACAATCAGATCCTAGAAAGAAAAGTAGATCTAGAACAATACAAATAACATAGCATAAAGTGTGTAAATTATTTTCTGTGTGCCTTCAAAAATTGTAGAGCATGTCTAGCACATAGAAGGCCTTTGGTTCCAAAACCAGAACCACAAAGAAAAAAGTAGAATTCACTCTGGAGAAGTCTCTTGGCAGGCTCTCCAACTGGTGCTTTTCTTCATTTGGAAATTTTTTCTTAATTTCTGCAATTATTTCCTATATTTCCTCTGCTCTTTCCTCTGTTCTCTCTTCTTTCATGGGATGCACATATGAGCTCCTGGATGGAGGATGAAGCCTCTGTGATTTTTAACTTCTTGTTTTATATTTTTCTCTTAACCTTTTGCTACCCCTTCCTGGATCCTTGCAAGGGTGAGATCTTAACCTGAGCAGTTATGAACCAGATGTTTGTGTCTCCAGAAATTCATACGATGAGCCCAAGGTGCCGGTTGCAGAAGATGGGCCCTTGACAGGTGGCCAGGCCATGATAGTGGAGCCCTCATCAAAGAGGTCCTGGAGGGCTCACTCACCCTTCCCCCATACCGCAGGAGGACAGTGGGGAGATGGTTGTCTATGAACCCAAAGCAGATTTTCACCAGAAACCAACCATGCTGGTACCCAGGTCTCAGATTTCTCATCTCTGAAACTGTAAGGAATGAATTTCTGTCATGTATAAGCCCCGCATTTTATGGCATATTTGTTACAGCAGCCCAAGCAAACTAAGACAGGTACCTTTGTGAGCAAATACATCTCACTTCGGCCAGGATGGTTTAAGGAATCATGTGGGCTGCGTGCCAGCATTGCCCACCCAAGGAGGAGAAAAGCAGGACATTGACTCATCCGCTTTCCTTCTTCCATTGCCAGCACTTGCTTACAGAGCTGTTTCTGGCACAGTCAGGCTCCACATGGGTGAGGACTGAACAAGTTGGCTCCTAGAAAGCACCGCTCCTTTCTGAGGCAGAGAAACCCTGGGATGGAAAGGGATCTGTGGAGTGGTGGCAGCAGGTGCCTGTTGTACCTGTATGAAAGTGACTGGGGCTGCATTGCGGAAACAAAAAATGGGCTTCCATGTGGGTCAGGCATGGGAGGAGTGCAGTATTTCAGAAGAGCACATTGCTAACTAAGGTTTCTCTAGGCCAGCACTCAGCTAGGGTCCAGGTTAAATTCCTAAAGCTTGACAGTGAACCTCCTGACTGACACACCACCGATGTGCAAGCATTACCTAAAATCTCAGTCTTAACCAACATCTGTTCTTTGGCTTTAGTCTCGGCCTTTGTGGGGGAGTTTGGGGGGAAGAATGTCTATCTTGGTGTCCTTGTGTGCGATCAATAAGCATGTGAGAACCTGGATTATCCCAATGAATCAGAATAACAAATTCAAGTAATGTGGATCAGACAACATCTGGTCACATTGTCGAGTCTGAATAGTCTCTTTCAAATATAAGAAAGCACTCCAGATGTAGCTTGGGTGTCCCTATGTGTTTCGCATGTCGAAAGTCCATCTTCAGTTGATGTATAAATGTTCATTATTGTGAGTAAAATGTTGCAATAACAATTCTTATGGAAATTTAATTTTCTGTACCAAAACAATTATTAAAAGCTTTCTGATTAACCACACAGATGTGACTAGAGAGTGCCAGTATCGTTTAATGGGGACCTGCAGCACAGATCCTTCTATCAAGTGTCCTGGATGACAGGAGGTGGAAGACATGGGCAACTATGTGCAGCTCATGGTTCTATCCCGGCTCCTGGACCTGGGGAAACAGTCACTAGCACAATTTGCAAACTTATTTTGTCTTTTGTGTTTAGTCTCCTGACCAGAAGTTTTTTGGCTGCTTCTCTGCTGGACCTTCCAAGGTGACTATCATCCTTAACTAGAGACTTGCTAATCATTCAACGGTTTATGGCAAAGGAAAAGAAAATAAATAAGGCTCAGTTACTGCCCACCAGAGAGTGATTTGGGAACTACGGGATGATAGTAATGGTTGACACTGATAAATCACTCTAGAAAGGAAGTTTATAAAATCTAACAGCTCTTAAAAATGAACACTTTACCCATAAAAAGAATAGGAAAGAGATCTGTGTAACAATGACCTTTTTCTGCCTCCTCTAAGCCACTGAATGATCAGACTCCCATATTACTCACTTACACCACAGGAGGTGTTTATCTCTCAATAGCAGAACACCCAGTCATTGTTTGAAAGTGGCTGGGAGGGAGAAGTGTCCTCACATCCTATTTGGAGTCAGAGTCCTGCCAGGAGCCACTGTCCCTAGACTCAATCTACAGTCGTCCTTAGTGTCTGTGTGGGGTTGACTCCAGGACCCTCTTCAAATACCAACAGCCATGGATGCACTGGCCTCTTTTATGAAACGGTGTAGTACTTATGTTGGCCCTGCACACACCCTCCGTATAATACCTAATACTGTGTAAGTGCTATACAGATGTTTGTATGCTGTGTTTTTAGGGAACTAATGACAAGGGAGAAAGTTTGTGCATCTTTAGCACAGGCAGAAAGCTTGCACTTGTTGAATATTTCCACTTTGAGATGTTTGAATCTGCAGGTGCTGAGCCAACAGGTACAGGGGACTGACTGTGTACTCTTTCCTCATCTCCAGAGAGGAGATAGTTCTAGGGCGGAGAACATGCAGGGAGAAGTAACAGAGGCCCCAATGTCACCAAGTGTTGTTAAACATCTTCCACACTAGCACACACGTTGGTTTGTTTTTCATAGCAGGACCAGAAGAATTTAATCTGCTTCTTTGTTCATTGGTCATTCGTGCACTTTCATTGATCCATGTAACCAGTAGTCAGAAAGTGAGCTTCTTCTCATTGCCAAGACCTGGACTCGGTCCTGTCAATGAGGTTTATTCTGCTCCTAAGAACAACTGGGCAGTCTCCAACTCTGACACTGTGAATGCAGCAAATATTTACTTGGAGTCTTCTCTAGATCAGGCAGTGCTCTAGGATCTTACAGCCTAGTCTTTACTTCATGGTTACTGCTCTGAAGGGAATCAGCAAGGTGGCTTGTGTAACTGCTATGTGAGCCATGGAGTTGCTATTATTCAGCCAAGTAAAGTTTAAGATCCATTATCTCCCAAAGACATATAGCAAGGTCGTAAAGTTAACCTTCTAACCCTATCGAAGCCACCCTGTTGCTGGTTGTTGTAAAGACCAGTGGCAGTGGTCCTTTCCCGGCATTTACTGTCCCATTTAAAGATTTGAATGGGACAATTGATGAATGTGGAAATTTAATGTTTATTTAGGGGAAAAGAAGAAGAAAAAGAGGCACAAAAGAAGTGCTCAAGAAAACACGGTACTCTGGAAAGAAGAGCTTTGCAGAATGAATGTGGGCAGTTAAAGTAAAAAAAAGAAGTACGGTGAGGATGGGCTGATAAAAAGGCTCAGAGCAAACACAGTTTAAAGTCCACTGTGTTTAAATCCTCTCTCTGATGTCAGTTCTAAGCTGGCCTATCATAAACCTGCTTAATTTTGTGCCAGAAGAATTGAATACAGCGTTGTCCAATTGGTATCAGGTGCAGGGCAAAGTTGGTCCCATGTCAGAAGAATTCAAGACAATATTCTCTCTGATTGACAGATCTCCATGGTTTGACAGGTCTTGCCCTATTGCTCAGCCATAGTTGAGTCATTAAGCCGAATTTTCAAATGTATCATGGATCAATGGCAAAGTTTCTCCAATCTTGTCACTAGTGAAAGTTTAAAGCAGATCATTTTTAGGGGGCTTCCTGTGTACTGTGGGATGTTTAGTGGCATCCTTGGCCTCTACCCACTAGATACCAGGAGTCCTTACTCCCCAGAGGTAATGTCAAAACTATTTCCAGATGTTACCATGTGTCTTCCTGGTTGAGAAATACTGATCTATGGGAGGAAATATTCCAAATTTAAAGCACAGACCCTGGAAGCATATTCCCTTTGTTCCCAACATCCTCCTTCCTCACCCATACTCTCAGGAAGCTCTTTTTCTTTTCTGCTCTTTCTTTCTTTCTTTCTTTCTTTCTTTCTTTCTTTCTTTCTTTCTTTCTTTCTTTCTTTCTTTCTTTCCTTCTTTCTTTCATCTTTCTTTCCTGTACTGGAGATCAAACCCAGGGGCACCCTGCCATTGAGCTACATCCCCAGTTCCTCCTTCCCTCCCTTCTCTTCCTTCTTTTCCTTCCTTCCTTCCTTTCATTTTTGAGACAGGGTCTCACCAAGTTACTAGGTTACACAGGCTAGGTTCAAACTTATGATTCTTCTGCCTCAGCCTCCCAGAGTGCTGGGATTACACACCTAGGCCCCATACCCAGCCCTTTTTTCCTGTCCTTAACTTCATGTTTCTCTAGTCTTAGCCCTGCATCAGAAACTTCATTTTCCTCCCTTTCATGAGTCTAGGGGCGTGAGCACACTGAGAACGTGGAGCACTGCGGTCCAACAGGAATCTGGACAACCTTCAGCCATGTGTTCTACGGAGACCAGTACTAACTGTTGCTGGTGCAGTCACAAACTCAGGAGTCTGCTGCAGGCCACAAGAAGGTGGTTTGGGTTTGTATCACTTACTTTCTGCTCTTCTAGATGGACAACTGACAGCACTGATTTCATAGCGGGAGACAAAAACCTCTTTGCTACTGTATCATGAGTATCATCTCTTAAAGAAACCTAAGTTATTAACAGTTTTCCTTCAATATCCATAGGGAGTTTGTGTCTACCCCCTGTCGTTACCAAAATCCACAGTTGTACTTTTTAAAAAATAATTTTCAGACAGGGTCTCTTTCACTAAGCATTTAAGTTGCCCAGCTGAACTTGAACTTGCAATTCACTGGTACAGCTTCTTGGAGTGCTGGAATCCCAGGCATGTGCCACCACACTCTAGTCCCTTCTTTGAAATGATGTGGTATTTTCATAGAACCTATTCATGGCCTTCTGCATACCTTAATGCCTTGCATTACCTAGTACTTGCAATGCCTAACAGAGCGTAAATGCTATGTCAAGAGTTGTTGTACTGTGTTGTTTAGTGAAAATAACAAGAAAAATATCTGCACATGGTCAATACAGCAGTAATTTTTTCTTCCAAATATTTCAGTCTCTGGTTGGTTAAACCCAAGGATGTGGAACCTGTGGGTGTAAAGGGCCAGTTGAGTGGAATTGTGACATACCAACCTGTGGAGCTGTCCTGTTTTTAGAAACACACTTATTTTTGCCAGAGCTGAGTATCAAGCTTAGGACCTAACACATGCTAGGTAAGTACCCTAACCTGAGCTACACCCCCAACCTAAGCATGTGTCCTAGTCATTTTCCTCTTTGTTGGAACAAAAATGCTTGATATCCACAATTTAGAGGAGGAGAGGTTTATTTTGGTTCATGTTTTTAGTCCACAGTTGGCTGACTCCAAGGTGGAAACACAGAGTGGAAGAGCCTGGCGGAAGAAAGCTGCTTTCATGACGACAGCCGGGAAGCGGAGGGTGAAGGGAGATAAACCCTTCCAGATCACACCCTGAGAGAGCTGCCTCTTCCCCTGGATCCCACCTAGAGGGCCAAGCTGGCTACAAGTCCTCACAATTCAGAGCAGGAGATTCTTGAGGAATGTCTAGGTATGAACCACAACGGTGAGATTTTGCCAAAGGTGAAAGATCAGTCCAAAGAGGAGGTTGCCTAGGTAACAGAACTCTAGCAGGGTTGAGTGCATGGGGAGAGAGATCTAGTCACTCCCAGAGCTTGGCCTGTGGGGTTTGAAAAAACCTCATGTGCTTTAAAATGTCTTTGGTCACAGGGGGGTTTCTGTGGCAGTGTACTTGTAGGAAACTATGGGTGAAACACATTTCAACAAGGTTTTTCCAGAAAAATAAGCAGTCTACATGGTGACTGTCAAGATTGGGAGCAAGAATTGTAAGTCACGTGTCCCAAACTTAATACGGAATCTTCTCTTTTTAACAGAAATTCTTTCTAGGTTACTATTGCTTTTGAACTGGTGCTGTCGGGGCCCTCAGAGGAGAACGTAATCCAGCTCAGTTTTCTGGCTGTTCCTCTCTGTACTCAGTCACCTCTGCCTGGGTCCTTAGTAACATCATTTGAAAATGTTCTTGTCCGATCCATGCTGTTTAATGTGGAATTCAGGGATGAGTTAGTGTTGTAATGGTGCATTTCAGTGAGAATCAACTTTGGTTCTGGTCCAGAATCAACTTTGGTTCTGGTCCAGAATCATCTGTGGAGTTTCCTAAACTACATTTCCTAAAGTCCTTCACTTGATGTTTGGACTCAGTAAGATAGGGTGGCAATACTGACCTGCACTGGAGAAATCAAAGCCTTTGCTCAGTTGGGAGGTGTAGTGAGAGTTGACAGCCTCAGTAACGCCTCCCTGAGGCCATCCTGGGTAGTGATGGAGACGATTCCCAGAGATCCATTAAGGGGCAGGGGAATCTCTTGGAAGAGAAGGGGTGGAATTGGGAGAGGGAGGGTTACGAGCTCCTTCCCATGGAAATTTTCCCTCTATTGCCAACTCTGAAGGGCCAAGGTTTGGTTTTACTGAGCAAAATACTAGTTTGTTACACACATTGTATTATATTACAAAGAAAATAAGGTCTCTTATGAGAATGACTGAGTTCTACACCATCTGAGATGGTAGGGTTTGCCAGGAAGTGAATATTAACGTGCATATAAATATCTCCTTATCCTTGGTCACTCTCTGCACTGGGGCAGGTGACAGCTGGACTGGGGCTTTGAACGGGAGTAACTTGGGCTGAAGATTGTTCTAACGAAAAATGAACGCTGTGTCTGAGGGGTGTTGGCGGCAGCCGAGGTGCAGTCAGCAGACCTGTGGGTGATGGACTGCCCACTTTTACCCCAGAACCACAGTCACCCCCATGCTCACCACACCTGCCAGAGGCTGCCTTGTAAATCAAGAGATCAGAGGAGCCCGTTATTCGATACAGTAGCCTCCCTTATCCTTGAATTTGCTTTCCTTGTTTTTAGTTACCTATGGTCAACCACAGTTCAAAAATATCAGATGGAGAGTTCCAGAAATGAATACTTCATGGGTTTTAAATCACATGCTATTCTGAGTAGCGTGATGAACTATCTCTTCATCCCACTCCACCCCACACAGATTGCAAATTATTCCTCTGTTCAATGTATCCACATTTGATGTGAACTTTAGTCACTTACTAGCCATCTTGGTTATCAGATTGCATAACTTAATATCATGGTGCTTGTGTTCAAATAATACTTATTGTATTTAATAGTAGCCAAAAGCGTAAGAGTTGTGATGCTGGCAATTTGGATATGACAAGGACAGGAAAATGTCTACTTATATTAAAAGATGACTTTATCATAGGTATGTTTTCATGGAAAAAATGCATGATTGGTTACTCTCTGTGGTTTCAGGCATCCATTAAGGGTCTTGGCATGTACCCACCATGGGTAAGGGAAACTACAGGTACACTGATGTTGGTTTAAATTAAATCTAAGAGATAGCATGATGTGAGCTGAATGATGGAGATAAAATCTGTTGACTCGCAGAGGTACAAATTCAGGGCTGGGAGACGAGGAGAGACTCAGTGAGGGCTCAAGGGCTTTAGGAAGCAGAGAACTCAACAAAAAGTGTCTATTTATCCATAGCTTTACCCAGAGAATCAAAGGGTACATAATGCAACTATGTTTAACTGCCATGTTTCTTTTTACAATTGTGCAAATGTGAAGGGCTGTGCATGAAGCAAAGCCAGGCATGGTGATAGTGTCCTTCTCCTGGGAACACTGGTGGTGGGGGGGGAGTGGCTATCACTTTACAATGGAAGGTCAGAAAGGGTGTCTCCCGGGGAGGATATTGAAATTAAAACTAAGTGACAAGGAGGAGGCTTTGTTGCAGAAATTTTGAGGAGAGGTCAAAGGAATCATGAGTGCCCAGGCACTGAAGCTGAGTATGCTTGGAAAATCCAAGGTAGAGGAAGAGCTGGTTGGTGGTGGGCTAAGAGAACAAGGTGAATAGGAAGGAGTAAGGACACAAGCATTCCAGAGCAGCATGTGAAGATGCATGCCCTGGTGGGCTCAGCCCACACTGGTTTCCCTCTCTGGCAGACGCACATTAGTGGCTGAGCCTCACACCTGCTTGGAAACCACTGTAGGTATCAGTGAGCTTGTGGGACGCTTCAGCAGGTGCTGACTTGCTTTTCCATGTATTGCCAGCTGGGTTAGAAAAAGGCCGTGGAGGGAGGAGGATAACCCCCGAAGGCTATCGCATGGCATGTAGGTGTGAACTTTGAGCTGCACATCCCTGAGTTGGACTCTGGAGGGGCCAGTTCACAGCTGGCCTACCCTTTGGGGCGGAGAAGGTGGCTTGTTCCCCCAGGCAGGTGAGGCACTGGCAGAGAGGCTTGTTTGTAGGAACTCTGAGCTTGCAAAGAAAGAAACACGTTTTATAAAACAAACCATTCATTTTGAGAAAAGTATTGTCTATTTATTCTCCTTTCCTCATCCCTGAATCTGTAATCACACATAGGCTCACATGCATCGAAACAATAGGTCTTTTTTTTCTGACTTGAGGTACCCCAGTTTTTCTTCTTTGTCCCGAATGAGGGTAATGTAGCAAAGGGCAACCTGACTGGTGTGTTATGAAAGTCTGTAAATGTGCTGGGGAACATAGCTCAGTGGCATAAGTGCTATCTGGTAAGCACAAGGTCTTGAGTTCGATTCCTAGTGTCAAAAGAAAGTCTGTAGATCAGATGATTATAAAACATGAATACTATCTCATAAAGTATACATCAACCTTTATCTTACATTACAGTCACAACTTCATAATTCTTTTTCATGGCAATGTTCTCTCTCAGGTTCCTCTGCTGGAGGACAGGATTTGGGTTCATTTTGATTGGCCCTGGACTCTATAACCCAACACACAGGAATGCCCTGAAATGCCTGGTGAGTTTTGGACCCAGGGGAGCATTGCCCTTCCGCCATTCAATGGCTATTCACATTATTAGCATGTAAGAAACACACATGCTTCTGGTCTTAAAATCAGCAAGACTGAGCTCTTGTGTTTAAACTGATGACTCACCTTCCATATCTGTGGTTTCTGCATCCATGGATTCAACCAACCTCAGGTTGAAATTAGTCGGAAAAAGTTGTTTCTGTAGTGAGCATGTAGGGATTTTTTTCTTGTTATTATTTCCCAAACAATACAACAACAAGTCAAGTAGCATTTATACTGTATTAGATAGCGTAAATAGTCTAGAGATGATTTACGGTATATGGGAGGGTTGTGCAGGTTCTATGTAAATGCCATGTTGTTCTATAGAATAGACTTGAGCATCTGTGGAGTTCGATGTCTACAAATGTCCCAGATCTAACTCTTCATGGATGCCCAAGAGAAACTGTATTTGAGACTTCATACATTTCACTAGTACCCTCTTACCCTTAGTAAAATCTTACAGGCAGAACTGATGTGCATTCTCCAAGAATAAAAGAGCATCTTTGGGAAACAAGGGTAGTTAGTTAATAGAAGGGTGTGGTGCTATAATGTAATGTGGTTGGGAGTTTGGCTCAGTAGCTGGGAGTTTGGCTCAGTGGCTTAAGTGCCTGTCTGTCAGGCTCGAGGTTATGAGTTTGATCCCCAGTGCTGTAAATATATATATATATATATATATATATATATATATATATATAAAATGTAATGTGTTCCACCCTCTTTGTCTCTTCTCTCTTCTCACTCCCTCACCATCTCCCTCTCTGTTTCTTTCTTGACTCTCTCAAGTTATGATGAACAAGGTGCTATTATTTCAAAATAATACAAATTACCTTCTGTTTACAAAGCAAGCTAAATCCCCCAAATATGAAAAATAAAGTCTTCAGAGAGGCTGGAATGAAATTTCTGAAGAATCATCTATTCTTCCTTTCTGCTTGTCTATCAAAGGGAAGGAACTTAAGCAAGCTTACTAAATTCATTAGCCTCTGGTTTTGGCAAGGATACGGGCTGGCAGGAAATGGCACCCCAAGTTTAGTGCTCACTATGGGCTTTCATCACTGTCCAAGCACGGGGCTTGCCCATTCAGATCCTCCTCCACCTGGGTTAGCAGACCAGTTCAGAGTCTCAGACAAAGAGCCCCCTGGGTAATTCAATAACTATAGCCTTTCTACAAGAACTAATGGATTGTGCTATGGCAGAACCAACATTAGGGCTAAGTCAACAGTTGGTCCTATAGCTCAGGGGTTGCTTCTGTAAGCCCCATTCTTTGTTCTTTTTCTAGTAATCTCTATTAATGAGTCAAGCATAGGTGTAACCGGTGATAAGCAGCTCCCACATTTCTGGCGAGGTGTTAGGAGGATGAGAGGCAAAATAACAGAAGAGTTCCATACATGACCTCAAAGGCAGCCTACCATGTTAGCACCTTACCTCTGCCGCTCACTGGTGATGTGACTTAACTCCTTAGGGGCTGAGTTTGCCCATGTGTAAGATGGAACCACAGTAGGTTTGGTTTCATGGAGATGAGTTCACAGCTGAAAAGTAGGGAGGAGGGTGTGCTTCACAACCTGTGCTCAGGGGTACTTACTCTTCTTATTAGCAGTGCTTTTCTATGGTTACCAACAAGGGCTTCGTTGGGGCAGCCGTGTGGGGGAATTTGGGGGTCTGAACATCTAGTGAGTTCCCAGTCTTTTGACAGGCTAAGGCATATATCTTAGAAGATAAATGGGGGGACATCTGGATTTCTCTAACCTCCCCAAAATACCTGATTTCGGAGATTTCATTTTTTAGCACGCGTTTATTTCCACTGTCACTGTGACTGTTCCAGGTGATGAATAATGTCTATTGACTCTCAGCTTTTCAGTTGTCTTAGTCTTCCTTTCCTTTCTGCAAGGGCTGGAAGCCTACAAACTACATTTTCCAACAGACTCCTTTGCCTACTGTCCCTCGTTAGGGCAAATTATTGGCAATTGGAAAGTGAGAGGAAAGTTGAAATAAACTTTCTCCCTCCAAATTCTGGGGGTATCTCTGACTGCAGCAGCAGCTCAGGGAGGGCCAGGAGCTCTGGGTGATGTCATTTTTCTCATTTACTCTTTCAGATCTAAGTCTTCCTGCTAATTTGGGGTAGTATTACTTTTCTTTTTACTCTTCCAACCTTTCTAACTCATTTTAACCAATACTTGTGTAATTACCTCTGCTGGAAATGTTGCAGCTGTTTTCTGTTTTCCTGTATAGATACTTACTGAAATGTTCCCAAACTTCAATGCTCAAGGTATTTTGCCATTCATTGTCCAAAGTGAGCTAAATATATGAGGTCCTTTTTTTTTTCCTTTGACTAACAAAAATGCCTATCCAAATCTGTGTGAACATATTCAGGCAAATGAACAAACGTTAAAGAGTAAAATGAAAGAATATGCCGAGGGCATTTTATTACTTATCTACTGCTACATAACAAATCATTCTCAAACAGTGGCTTAAACAACAATAATCATTTATTATTTCTTATGGTTCCTGTGGGTAAAGAATTTGAAAGCAGCTTGGCTTTGTGGTCCTGCCTTACGGTCTTCACGGGGATGCAGGCATCTGAAGTTTTGACTGCTTTTTAAAATGGCTCACTCCTGAGTCTGGTAAGGAAGTAGCAGGAAGTCTTAATTCTTTTCTGTGTAGACCTTTTCCTAGAGCTTCCTAAGTGTCCTCGTGACACGGCAACTGGCTTCCTCAAAGAAAATAATCCAAGAGAACAAAGAGGGAGCCGCAGTACATTTTATGACCTAGTTTTGGAAGTTACATGTCATTACTTACTTTGAATATCTACTGGTCACCCCAGGCCAGCCCTGAATCATGGTGCAACATGCCATGCATAGGCACATGTGCCAGGACTACCAAGGTCAGTGGAAGCCAGTTTGGAGGGTGGCTTCCATATTCATTGTCATACTGTATACATTCATATTACATTCATAATCAGGGTGAGGATAAAGCATGGAAAAGACTGTTCTTCAAATAAAGGAGCAGAAAAGTTAAGGATTTCAAGAGTTCCTTAAATAAGAAGGAGAGAATGAAGGGAATAATATGAGTCTTTCAGGTTTCCCTGTGGCCTATGAGAAAACGTAACAAGCTAGTGAATGTTGACTGATTCAGTTGCTCTGAAAGTCATGGAAGAATACACCAAGTACGTGTTAGACAGCTTTCTCTCATTGTGACAAATACCTGAGGTAAATCAGTTAAGAAGGAAGGGCTTGCTGTGGCCTACTTTCAGAGTTTTCAGTCCATGCTTACCTGGCCCTGTTGCTTTGAGCCTGTGGTGGAGCAGCACATACAGCAGGAAGAGCGTGGTGGAGGATAGAGACGAGGAGGGCTGGGGACCTGATCTCTTCTTCAAGGGCACGTCCTTAATGACCTGCCTTCCTGCAACTAGACCTTCCCTCCACAAGTTCCACCACTTCTCGACAGCACCAGTAGCTGGGAACTAAGCCTTCAACACATGAACTTTTGGGGGGATGATTAAGATCTAAACCACATCCAAGTAGAAAATGCTTCTTTTCTCTTTCCACCTTCTTGTTTTAGCCATCAGCTATTTTCCTTCTTTTACCTGGATTGTTACGGGTACATCCTTTGTTTCTAATCACTGTTTGTGCTTCCCGGCATGCATCACACAATTTTTTGCCTTTAGTTTTCCAGGGGTACACACCCAGGCTGCTAAGGAAGAATTTCTGAGGAAGAAAAGACATCAGCAAGACATAGACCAGAGAAAGAGCTGGCATCAGCAATCCTCTTGTTTATCTTTTCAAAACTAGAATGTGTAACTACATATGTGTGCGGCAAAATTAGAATGTACCACTACATATGTGTGAGGCAGTAGGGACCAGGAATATTCTTTATTCAGTGAACATCTGCGCCAGGCACAGTGGTAACTATTGTGGGGTTTTCAAAGACGAGACAGACACAGTCCTTGGCTTATGATTTAAAAACAAAACATAGCAGCCGGTAGCTAGTGATTATACACAGTTAAGAACAAGCAGGAATAGAGGGGCAACCCAGTCATTCTAGCTAGGGCATTAGAGAAGAAACCTGAATGACCCTTGAGGGAGTAGGGTTCCCATAGCGGGACAGGAGTGAGTAGGTGCAGTGTGCTTTGGGCTGGAAGAACGAAATGGGCAATGGAATGAAGTAAAGGCGTCAGTTCAGAGAAGGTCAAAGGAGTCAGTGTGGCTGTGGTGCACAGAGAGGGAGCAGAAGCCGTGGGTGGGGTGGAGACTGGAAAGATGAGATGAGACCAGATCCTGGCAAGTTTTCAGTGCTGCACAGGGAGCCCAAACCACTCCGTGGTGATTCAGCAATGGAAAGGAAGTGCAGAGTGCTGAGAAGAGAAACAACATCATCACACCCAGGCAGAAAGGAGATGGTGAAAGCAAGGGACACCAAGACCAAAATGCATAGCGTTGCTTATGACTCTAAACTTTCCCTTTTGAGTTCACCTGGAGTTTCTAACTTTCCCACAGTGAGTGTGGACTCTAGATAATTTTTAAAAAACAGAATAGATAAAATAGTTTTCAAAGGGTGCGATAGATGGGAAGAATGCAGTGCCCGTGGTTCGTAGAGAAGATCCTGGCTCTGGAGGTCCTGAGCAGATGAGCAGAGAACTACTGTGCCCTGAAGTCGCCTGGTCCCCTGCGACTCGTGCTGGTATTTAACCCCTACACAGGGACTTCAGGGGCAGGGCTGAGACAGTTGATTAGGGCTCTGCCCTTGGGCATGCAGTATTCCACTCATTGGATTATTGGAAAATGGGTTTTCTCAGGAGTAGGCCTTTTATAAGGCCTGCTTGGTTAGGTCCCACACGATCCGTCTTTCCATGGGATTCCCAGCACCACTTTGGGACTCTACCAGGAAAAAGGCCAGCACCAAAGCAGTCCCTCGACATTGGACCGGTACAGTGAGTCAACATGAACCTCTTTTGTCTAATTTATTCAGTATGTGATACTGTGTTACTAGCCACAGAAATGGACTAAGACAAGGAAGAAAGAGAAAATTTCTTTGACGTATTCTTCATATATGTATATACTTGCATATGCATATATTCAGTATATGTATGACATATCTCATGCATATCTCATAAGTTCCTTGAAGTTAAGAACTATATCTCATTTATCTTTGAATCCCTCACAATACCTGGCCTTGTGCCTGGCACAGATGGTTATTGAGCAAAGAACATTTCCAGTCCCTATTGCCTCACACTTATACGGTTGCCTTCTAATATTTTCATTTATGCATTTACACACACACATTTTTGGTGCTGGAATTGGGCTCATGGCCTTGTGCATACAGTCTACCACTGAGCTGCTCCTCTACCCCTGTTCTTCCCATATCTACTAAGTATTCACCTCAGACTGGGCCCTGGGAGCAAGACAGAGAAATGGATGAGTACACAGAAGGATGGGCAGTGTTCTGGTCTGGAATTTAAGTGTTCCCAAAAGGCCCATATGCTAAAGGCTTGGTCTCCAACTGATAGCACCACTGGGAGTTGGTAGAAGCTTTAGACAGCTGGGTCCTGTAGGAGGAAGTGAGCTCACTGGGAATGTGACCTGGAAGGGGAATTTGTGATCTGCAGCCCCTTTCTTCTTCTCCCTTTTTCTTCATGGCTGCCAGGAGGTGAACGGACCTCCTCTGCTATGTCCTCCACCATGATGTACTGAGCTACCACAGGCCCAAAGTGATGGGGCCAAGTGACTATGGACTGCAACCTCTGAAATCATGAGCCAAAATAAACCTGTCCTTCATTTAAATTGTTTATCTCAGTGTTTTGTCACAGTAACAGAAATATAGCTAACACAGAGAAGGGGAATTTTCTGTTAGACTTGAAGAGATTCGAATGTGTTTGTAAGTTGAGTGGAAGGAGCATGTGGAGGATAAACCACAATGTGATAAAGACAGATTAAAAGATAAGAGGTAGATCCAAGAGCCAGGTAGGGAACCAGTTAATGTCAAGGGTACTGTGTGTATATGTGTATGCACGCATGCACAGGAGTCTGTATAAATCTGTGTACTAAAAGGTGTATCCACCAGGCATGGTGGCATATGCCTATAATTTCAGCACTCAGGAGGCTGAGACAGGACAATTGTCATGAGTTGGAAGTCAGCATGGGCTACACAGTGAGTTCAAGACCAGCCTGAACTACATAGTGAGACCTTACCACAAACAAACAAACAAACAAACAAATGATATGTCCATTAAAGGTTTTCTAATTATGAGTATCTGAGTAAGTAGACATATATACCTTAAAATTAAATGTATAGCAACTCCCAAAGGCAAAACTTTGGGCAGAAAGCCTGATGTGGTGGCACACTCCTGTAATCCCAGCACTCAGGAGACTGAGTCAGGAGGATCATTGCAAGTTTGAGATCAGCCTGGGCTACAAAGTGAGCCCAGGGACAGCCTGAACTGCATAGTGGGACCCTGTCTCAAACAAAGAAACAAACAAATAAAAAGTATAAATTTGGGCAGAGACTGAATCATCTTTCTTTGCCATCCATGAAAGTATCCAAGGGTGGGGCTGCGGACTTAGCTCAGCAGTGCAAGAGCTTGCTGGCAAGTGAAAGGTTGTGAGTTCCATCGCCAGTACTGAAAAAAAAAAAAGTATCCAAGGGCTTTTCAGAAATAGGAAAAATTACAACAAACGTTGTAAACAAAACCATTGAGGAAAGGGAGTTTGCCTCATTCTGTTAAAAAAAAAAAAGGTGTAAGTATGGATCTTCACCATTTGGTCAGCAATTCTTGCATGCGTGGATTGAAATGTTACAGGGTACCACATGGCTATGTACAATTAGTAAGTTTTAATTAAAACTTTTAAAAATCAAAAGAGCAGAAATCAGGGTAACCCAAGTGGAAGCACACTTCTCACAGGCTACGGTGCCGAAACCAGAAGGGGCCCGTCACCCCGTCTTGATGCCAGGCCAGGAACTGGGCAGGGAGCCCGGAAGGCCTGGCTGGCTCACAGGCCCTGATTGTCACGTCACAGCCCTAGACTGGGCTTGACAGAGGTGGCTCTCCAATGCGCTGATGCTTTTGGTCCCCTTCAGAGTAGCCTGTTTTGAAGAATTTGTGTTTGACCAGAGTTAAATGAGCCACTTTGCCTGAGATTTCTCTCTGTGCTTGAGGGAGATCACAATTCAGTGTGCTTCAGGCAACAGCCAGGCAAGGCGACAGGAACACTAGGAGAGTCCCAGAGCCATTTTTCACAGTCTTTCTTGCACCGAAGCTCGCTGAGCCCTCCGAGAAGATGGAGAGACTGGGGCAGCCCCGGCAGGGCATGGGCTCAGGAACTGGCAAGGTAGACAGCTAATTACCCCTGCCTGACACGCCCACCAGCTCCCTGCCTGCCTGGTCTTGCTTCTGGGTCAAGAGGACACTCCTGGCAGTGCCTGAATATAAGCAAGGCAGTTTGTGACTTAATTAACTCAGAGGGGACAAATGTGTCCTTTCCCACTTCTCTTTACTGGGTTTGGACTATTTTTAGGAGTTTCAGTGTGGAAAGCAGTAGCTACTGGAGGTCTACGTGGCTCTGCTTTTTGTTGTACTTTCTGCTTGCTATGGCATCTGGAGTAGGTGATGCACTCCAGGTACCTACAGAGATGGAGAACCCCCTCCACCTCCTTCTGTGCTCTGGGCAAAGTGTAAAGTTGGAAATGCCACTGCCACTAAAATGAACCCAACATATGATTTGTCCGGGCAATGAGGTATGCATCTAATATTAGTCATTGTGATTTATTGAGGGAAGGATAACTGGTGATATATTTCATGAATGTATCACCCACTACCTATCACTGAAATGATGAACTTTTCACATCTGGGTAGGCCTATGACTATTACAGAGCTGGGAAAATCAATTAAACACCTGGAGGGAAAGGAGGCAAATAAGAGGTTCTTGCAGCTGAAAGGGGGACAAAGAAAGGAAAGAAAAATAATGAAAAAGTTTTTTGCCAAGATGTTGTGAAACCTCAACGCATCCTTTTCTTTGCCTTCATGCCCTCTTTTTCTGTATACGACACCACCCCAGGCTGAAATGAAGCTGCCACCACCCCCAACACACACAAAGCAGGGATCCTGAGAAATCCCCAGCTTAGGTCTTGTATGCCCCACTCCACTGGGTATCATATATTCCCTCAACTGAGGTGTCTTTTCTATTGGCAGCTGTAACACATTACCATAAGCTTGGTGGCTTAAATAACACTTTATAATTTCTTACAGTTAGTTCTGTAGGTGGGAAGGCTGACCATGGGTATCACTGGGCTAAAATCACCAGTCACCTTTCCTCCTGAGGCTCCAGGGAAGGCTTCATGTGTCTGACTTTTTGAGTTTCTGGAGGAAGTCTCAAATTTCTTGGCTTGGTGTCTGCTTTGTTCCAATTTTAAAGTCAACAGTGATGGCATGAGTCGTCCCATCATGTGGCTCTGACCTTTCCTGTCTCCCTTTTCCACTTTTAAAAACTATCATTATTCCACTGTAAACACTGTGACCCCAAGGTCAAGCCCTAGTAATGTGCTGTCTTAAAGTCTGCTGATCAGAGACCTAATTCCATCTGCAACTTTAATTCTCTTTTGCCACATAACTAACATAGCTTCCAGAGGTTAATTAGGATGTGGACCCCCTTTTTGAGGTCATTTTTCTGCCTACAAGAAAATTAAATTTCTTTGTCATTGTTGTCTTTTTACTTGTGTTAGTTTTCTTCTGACTGAAAATCGTAACAGAATAAGAAAAGTGAAGCGATGTCTTAACACAGGTTCCCGAAATAAGATTTGTGCTCCAATTTCAGCCCTTTCCTTGGCTACCTACTGATCTTGGGCAACCTACTACCTTTCTTTGAAACTCAGTTTATCAACTGTAAAAAGGGAAGGTACAACCTTCCTATAGGAGTTGCCAAGGAAACAGTATGATGTTTGCAAGGTTTTAGCATAGTGCCTTCCATGTAGCAAGTGCTCAATGAAAGTTAATTTTTAAAAAGGCAGAATAAATGGAGTAGGGTGGGGAAGTGATGAGTGAGAAGGCAGAGCAGGATTTTATTTTATTTTATTTTATTTATTTATTTAGAGACAGGGTCTCGCTATGCAGTTCAGGCTGGCCTTGAACTCACTATGTGGCCCAGGTTGGCCTTGCACTTTCAGTGATCCTCCTGCCTCAGCCTCCCACGTGCTGGGATTACAGGTGTGCACCACCCGGCTTCTTGGTCTATGCACACCTAAACCCCATGCATGGTTCAGTCGGCTTTCTTCTCATCTTGGTTGGACACCACCCATAGAAGCCTCTTGGTCTCACTGGGCAGAGAAAAGACAAATTCAGCTGTCATCTTTGCTGCCCTTGCTCCACAGCTGCTGTTTCCTTTTCCTGCACTGCCTCCTTCTACCAGACGCCTTGCACTGCAGACTGGCCAGGGGAGCACAGCCTCAGCAGGGATAACCCAGCTGGCACAGGGCGTGGGAAGTGCTCCACCGAAGCTGCAGGTGCTCACCTCCACCTGCTCTCCTCCACCTCCAATCCAGCCCCAAGCCTCTGACTTCCTAAGGTGTGTTGATCAGGCTAGCAGTGGAGATCCAGGGTGATCCTAGATTAATCATTCCTGGCTTTGAAGGGAAGTCATTGATCATGGGGCCCACGCCTCTCCTTTGGGGAGGGAGAACCAAAGCCTAAGGAGACCTTCCCCACTCATGGATGAGGGCGCCGTGGTGGCCACTGGTGTCTGATAGGGATCCACAGAGCTTGGAAAGCAGGGCTTCCCAGAAAACCCCAGGGACACCTGGTGGGTTGACAAAGATAAAACAGTGTTAATATACTATGTTAATATACTATGTGGAGGCAGAGAAACCAGCATTCCAGATCCTTTGAGAGAATACTCCAACATCTTTTTTATATTAAAAGCCCACATGCATACCTTTCGGTCCAGCAACTCAACTTTGGGGGAATCTGTTTTATTGAAGAAATAAAAAATAATGGTACAGGATGCTGTTGGATGGAGAACATGAATGATGATATTTATAGAGTACAAAAAAAAAAGAAAGAAAGAAAAAAGAAAAAGAAAAAAAAAGAAAGAAAAGGAAAGGAAAACCTGTATAATAAGAGGTGAGAAATTAAATAAACTGTGGTATACCCACTCTGCAAACACTGTGTAAGTACATAGAAGAAAGGGCTATCTGTCTAGCCCTTGATTGTGAAGAATTTGGCTGTGAAGAAATGCATAGCCTAATGAGAAAACCAAACCCAGCCTCCCCTTGGGTATATTTCTGTCTGTGTTTACAGGCCCATGGGGAAAGCCATGGAACACTCACCAGAGTATTAACATTTATTAGTGGAGGGAAGATTAATTTTTCACCTCCATGTATTTTTGAATTGCTTCATTGGTTACAATAACTACTAGCTCTTTTTTTTTTTTCATTTTTAACGTGGGGAGAGGAATTTAATATGAATGAAGACAATGAGGAGGTAGGGGGGGATACCCGAGGAGGCTAGAGAAGGAACCCAGCACTAGAAGAACCCAGGGACCTGGGCGGGAGAGGTGACTGCCCTGGGTCTGGGCCAGGGGCCCCAAGGACAAGACTTCTGGGGACATTCTTGTTTGGAGGTTCACTTAATTCAAGGAGCCTGTCCTTGGAGTTGTCCTTGCCGGGCATGGAGCCTGATTAATGTGCACTGCTGGACTCTAAAGAAAAGCATCCCCCAAGCCGGAATGAGGTTCCCTGCTCAAGGTTACTTTGAAGACTTCAGTGAGACCCACTGGATTAAACCTACTTTCAAACGGGAAGAAAGTACTCCTGCCTGGCACTAGGGAATGGCATGTTGTGGGGAAGCACATTGCCTTTGTGCTATCTCACTGGACACAAAGCCACCAGCCCATGGGGTAGGTGTGATATCCCCATGGTACAGAGGCTCTGCCCCGCTCCCATAGTTACGTGGCCGCTAAGAGAGCTCTTTGGGTTTGGAACCCAGCTCCTGGAAGCTACACCAGAGGCCCTATCCTAGAAAGGCTGGATCCAGGCCTGAAGGTTACCTCCCTGGGTGGGAGGTGGAGAAAGAGCCCACTCCCTCCCCGTGCAGGAGCACAGCGGGGATCCCTAGAGTAAGAGGACCCCGCTGGATTCCATAATTGAGTTTTGGGTCTGAAGTTGAATCTGCCCAGGCTCAGACTTCAAGGAAGGGCCCTGGGGTTATCCGTGGGTTGTTTTCTTTGACAGGCGAGGTGCCCGAGCTACCGCACTACAAGGTCCTAAACTCCCTCCTCTGGGTTCGCAGCCACGGGGGATGAGCACAGAGAGTAAATTCAGGGTCTTGTGGGCAGGGCTCATGCCCAAACTGCCCCTCACGTCGTTTTTGTGCCCGGCCAGAGGCGAAGGGGAGATCAGTGCTTTGATTCCCCTTGGTAGGTGTGGCAGCGGCGGTGACCCAGCGCCGGGACACTGGCAGACTCCGAGGCCTGCGAAGCCTGGTGTAAGGCAGCGGAGGAAGGAGGGAAATTCCCTGGCTCTGCTGGGATTTGAGGCAGATTGGGAGAGGGGAAGTCTGCTCCTTTTCCGCCGGCCTGTCCCACGTCCTGGGGCGGTCAGGGCCGGGGCTGCCTCGGCCCCTCCAGTACCAGGCGCTGTGTCCTCTGTGGCCCTAGCCTGGGGCGGGGTGGGGTCAGTCCAGGGTTAAGCGCAAAGAGAAATTGTCGAGGGAGGTTCTTGTACTCCTCTGGCTCCCTGAGCCCTGAATGAAAACAAGTCCCGATTTCATTTCTACACTGTCTCTTCTGCAGCTGGATTGTATCACTTTGGGCTCTAAGCTTCTGCACCATTCCTGCTTTTTCACAGGATCGCCTCCCTCCCCTCTGCTAAATCTCCTTCTGGATCAGTTTCCCGTCTGTCCTCACACCCCCGCCCCGCCACCCCGTTCCCACGCCCGTGTCTTTTTTTCCCGTCATCTCCCGTGATGCTCCATTAAGACCGGGACTCTGGAACTGACCTCTCTGACATTTTTTACGACGAGGAGTATTAGACATTACACTCAAGTGGTCCCCACGTCCTGAATCGGCTCAGTCCGGGGGTGGCGCGAAGTGGGGAAGGAGGCCTCCCCCATCCCGTCGGGTCCTCAAGGGCGTGAAGCCAGTGCGTGGGCCACGTGGAGAGCCGTGGGCGGCGCACGGGGACAAGCGAGCGCTACGTGGGGCTGAGGGCAGGTGGCGACGTCCTCCACTCCGGACACCCACTCCTGGCACCCCCCTCAGCGCGGGGACATTCACGCCCTGGGTGAGTGATACCACCTCCCAGAACGGCAACAGGGCTCACGGTGTGGCTGCTTAAAATCAGTAACATCCATGAACACTTGGAGATGTCACCATGATTAACCAGCAAATTAAGAGTCGAAGATGGCGCGACAATAATCTAAACAATCACCCCAAGAAACGTTCTCTGATGAGCCAGACACTGGAGCCTGCGTTTCCGAAACTCGCCCTGCGTTCCAGGCGATCTCTCCACGCACGCGAGGTCCTGGGCCTTGCACAGGGCCAGGCCGCTCCAAACCCGGGGCCGAGGTTTGGTGACTCCTGGGGCACAGGGACTGGGGGGGGTGGGCGCGTGGAAGGAGGCAGCTCCAGGGCGCCCGCCTGGGAGGGCGGCTCCACCCAGGAAGGAGTTGAAACCGCCGAAGGAGCTAGAGGTCCCGGAGAGGAACCAGCTGGCGCCGCGAAGGAGCCCGGATTCCCCACCCTCTGGTCCCTTCCGTCCCTCCCTCGGCCTGGCCTCCGTCTAGACCTTCCAGGAAACTGATTTCTGGGTAGGTAGCCCGCGCTGCGAGGGGCGGGGTGTCTTTCCTCCCCCAAAGCCGCAGGAGATGGCGCCACGGGTTTTATTCCGTCAAGGAGGGGGCTCAGCGGTGCGCGTGGTTCGCCCCCAATTTGCGGAGGAGAAGACACCGATTTGCACACTTAGGCACGCGCGCGCTCCCGGCACAACCCCGAGAAGACCCTCCCTTGTCCTCCTTACCCTCCTCCCTCCTCATTAATGGATTCGTATCTACCAGAGGCTCAGATTTTTTAATTTGAACTCCAAGGGTTGGGCTCAGGTTAGCAGCATCCTGTTTCATTTAAACTCAGACCGAAAATAACCATTGAAACGCAACGAACAAAAGCCAACTATTTTGTGAAATAACGAATCTTCCGGGGTGTGGGTCCGCTGGCGCGAGCAGCCGCGGCTCCTTGGGTTTTGCCTGAGAACCGCTGATCCAGGGAGGCGGGGGCTCGCTGGGGGCGGGAGCCGGAGTCTCGTCGCCGGGAACCCGCGCGCCTGCGTGGACGCGGGGCGGGGATCTGCGCTGCCATTAAGAATCCGCGCGTTTCCAGCGCTCGGGGCGCAGGGACGCATGTGTTACCGGAATTCAATCCTTGAGGGGAATGCAGATTGGGCTGCGACCCACTGGGTTTGATTTATGAACTGTTACACTAGCGATTGTTTACACATTGCATTTCGGAGCCCCGCGCGGCCTCCCCGCTGCGGGCTGCAGCTTTGCGGTGCGGAGACCCACGCGGTCGCCAGGGGCCCCTTCAACCCTCTCTCTCTCCTGGAGATTGGGGGGGACCTACAGTTCCCCCCACCTCAACCATCAACGAGAAATCAGAGGTCGATTTCACCGAATCCCTGGAGCCCGGAGACCTCCCTCCCCCAGTCTAGGCCACTCCTGCAGACCTGGTCCTAGGTCGCCTTCACTCCAGTTTACTCTGCAATGTTTACGCCTCCGTAAGGCCACGCGGGGCTTATAAATAGGCCAGGTAGAAGCAGCTCGACTCCCAGATCAATAGGGCCTGGTCTCTTCGCCTTTGCAGCTGAGCTGTCTTATTAATTATGAAAGGATTCACCTGATCCCTGCCGGAGCGCAGCCTCTGGCCCTTCTGCTGCGCCCTTAATGGCGGTTCCCTGCAAGCCGCTGGGGCCACCGCAGAGGAGGACGCGAATGGTGGTCAGGACTCGACCCACCGGGGCGGGGGCAGCGGGCTGGTCAGTGCCCTGCTGGCCGCCTGCGCGTGCTCCGCTGCGCACAAGCCCCTTTCCTCCAATCCTCACCCAGAAAGGACCTCTGCTTTTTAATTAAATAATTTAAAAACTTCTTGTTTTCCCTCTTCAAGTAAGAAGAACTCGGAAGCCCTTGCAAAGCGTCCTAGCTGGGAGGTTCTGCTCCATCCAGTGGCTTTGTGAACTGGTGACTTTGTCACCTGGTGTCCTGGGTCCCTTGAGATACCCTGCGAACTCTTTGGATCCGGACAGGAAAGAAAAGGACACCCCCATTTCAAACAATAACTTTTATTTTATACTTCTCTATACTTTGTAGCAAATCTTTTTTTTTTTGCTGAATTTAATTTATAATAAACTTTTTAAATTACATCTCTCTCTTTTGTTTTAAAATCAAGGCTCTTTTATGTCAAAATCTTTTTGAACTATATTTTAGACTAACATTTAACATCCCCCCTTGGTGAGCTATACCGTTGGATACTCGGGTATTACTGCATGTGTAACATCTAAAACAAGAGAGAGGCGGGGAAATAAAGGCAGTGGATTTGAAAGATGCATCGACGACGGCAGGTAAAGCTAACCCCTCAGTGACTTCGCAGCCTTCCTTCCAGCTACCGTGGGCCTCCGGCCACTCTTCCCCCCTGTGCCTTCTCCGTCCCTTCCTTACTCGCAAAGCCAGCAATGTGTCCTTTCGCTTTTCTCCGGGAGAAATGTGCAGTGGAAATGATCAAAAG
The DNA here is from genome assembly GCA_004363535.1 of Dasyprocta punctata. Taxonomy (NCBI): domain Eukaryota; kingdom Metazoa; phylum Chordata; class Mammalia; order Rodentia; family Dasyproctidae; genus Dasyprocta; species Dasyprocta punctata. Next base: position 28,783 of record RJWM01012724.1, read on the forward strand.
AAGGTACCGTGGAAGAAAGACGCGAGTGTGAGCTATCACCGGCTGCTTCCCGCAGACACCTCTGTTGGTTTCACCCCCTGGCCTTGTCCTTTCCTCGCTTTCCTATTAGGAGGAGCCCATCGTTTTTTTCATGTTATCAACATGATTAATATAGTAGGTGGCCCAGGGCCGTTCCTGAGATTCGTTTGCCAAAATAAAAAATCAAAATTAAAAAAAAATGGGGGTGACGTTTGCCGTTTTCTTATTTTTGCGTGAAGACGGACTAAAGCTGAGGTCCGATTTTGGCTGTGTTTGCTCCATCACTGATGGGGAACATTTGGCAAATAAAACAGACCAAAAAAAAAAATCAAACAAAAAAAATTAGGGGAAAGAAAAAAAAAAGAACCAGGATTTCCCACAATCCTATATGAGTGTTTTCAGCATCACAGAGAATCACAACGTCCCCAAAGAACGGATGGATCTTCCTCTCGGTTTTCGGGAGCATGGAGTGAGTGTGGGCGCGCGTGCGCGCGCGAGGGTGGGGTGGGGGGAGCGGGCCGCGCTCAGAAGGGAAGCCAGGTCGCTAAAGCTGCCGAGAGAGACGCCAGGAGCAGGGGCACCGCGGGGAGCAGCGGCCCCGCCGCCCCATTGCCGCTGCCGCAGAGTTCGAATAAGCTGCCTTGGATGTTGAGGTTTTTGGATTCTTTTCTCAGTTTATCCCACATATCTTTCGCCCCTTCCTGGCAATCCGTAAGGGCTGTGACCGTGCAGCTGTGGAAATCCTCCCAGTATCTGGCGAGGAACAGAACAAAACACAAGAAGCATGTTCACTTGGGCGCGGGAGGACTCCGGGCCTGCACCCCCGCGGCCTCGCCCCCTCCTCCCCGGCGCCCCCGGCCCAGAAGCGCGGTGCCGAGGGACGGGCCGCCCGCGCCTTTCCCCTGCCTGGTTCCCCTCTCCGGTGCCAGGAGCGGACCGTGAAGCCGCCAGCTGGGTCGCGCCGCAGCGTCGCGCTGGCACCTCGGCCTGCGCAAACAGATTGCTCCCCTCCGCAGGGAAAGCTAGGAAAACAGTGCTAAGCCTAGCAAGCTGCCGCCCATTACTGCCTCTTAGCTTGCAAGATGGGAAACCGGCTCGGAGGGCGGCCCGCCCCTCTTGGCTCGCACATTCTCCTCCCCTTGTCCCTTCTGTCTCCCTCCTCGCCAGAGCGAGCTCGCCTTCGCCCTCCTTCTCTCCCTCCACCCACCCTCGCCTCTTCCTTTTGTTTCTCATTCCCCCTCAATTCCCCGTTGTTTCTCTTCCCCTTCCCTCTCTTTTGTTCCTCACTTCTTCTTTCTCCGCCTCTCCACTTGCTGGGGTCCTCCGAGGCCCTCCTGCCTCGCCCTCCTGGCCGCAGCTGAGATTCTGCGCCTCCTCCTCCGGAGACTGCTGCCTGCCGCTGCCCTCTCCGGGTCGGTGAGTGTCAGTGCCCGCGAACCTGGGACCTGCTCTGTAGCCTTCTGGGCTGCTGCAAACCCCAAAGCTCTAGGCCTGAGCGTGTGCGTGCTACCTCAGTGCTCCTCCCCTGGCTTTTTTATGAATTTGAAACCCACCCCCCTCCACAGGGCTCTTTCTCACCGCCTTTGGGGTGTAGCACCCACTGCCCCAGCCAGAACTCCAGGATAAGTGCGGTGTCCACGGTTGTCTGTCCTCCCCTTCCGGTCAGCTCCCAGACTCCCCCCCCCCCGCGTATAATATGGGACACTTCCTTCTCCCTGCCCCCACAACCTTCATCCAACCTGTCCTTTGTTTCTCATTGTCCCCCTTTCTCCTGAAAACCCAAAATAGATCTCAAGACTAAATATAATCCCAGGTGGTGATCGATTCCTGGGGCTCCGTCTCCTCTCACGGAGCTGGGTCGATGTGTGTGTCTCGTGCTGAGCCCCGGGTCACCGCCAGCTGCTCACAGAAGCATGGTGAAGGCAGGCGCTCGGCTGGACTTCGACCTCTTCCCATTCCCACCCCATCTTGGGGAACAGTGACCTAGCAATACAGCTGGTTGGACAGCGCTGAACTCCGGTTGTCTTCTGTAAAGTTCTGATTAATGGGTGCTGGTGGGCTTGGGCACAGGAATTTCAGGATCCCACAACTTGTAATGAGTAGCAGGATTGATAAACACCAAGAGGCCCAGGGGACAATCCCCTGAGGAGCTCCCGTCCAGCTGCACCTCCCAAAGGAAGTCTAAGTTGCTTTCTTTGGGGAGCAAGTCTGCCAGGAAGAGGGACACGGTGGGGAGCAGGCATTCATCTGGGACTGAGACAGGTGGGCAGCGTCCTGGTGCAGAGCAATCAGCACTACCAAGCTTGGGACCTGGATCCGGCTGTGGCTTAAAGCCCCAGGGAAGGGGCCTCCTCATTCCTCTGTTTTCCAGGATCAAATCTTGCTTGAAAAAAAAGAAAATTCAACTCACTTTGTTCTAGTAAATGATGGGGGATACAGGAGGAGCTGCTGTATATGTGACCCTATCATGCTTTATAGATACGATCTTACTATTATCAGACATTTGGAATTAAATGCCTTTTGTCTCTTTCATGATAGAAAAGTACCAGCTCCTAGCGGGTACTGTGGTAGTTAGAACTGTGCCCAGCAAGACTGATCCCTGATCAGTCACAATTTAAATGAACGTCCTTCCCCCAACTGGGGAGAGAAGAATGTCACAGTATACAAAAGAAAGCATAGAGAGGTCAATTTCAGCCTCTCAGTTTGGCTTCATAGAAAGGGGTTTTCGGGGGGGGGACTATAACTGTTTCTGAAAAATAATAAAAAAAATAGAGGAGGAGAGTCTTGCTAAGGTTTGCAGCAGGCAAGGTGGCACAGGTCCACCACAGTAGGGCTCTTCTGGTCACCTCATTCGCTAGCTAGTGGGGAAAAGCTTTCTAGCTCATCTCTGGCAAAACACCACTGGGCCTGGCCATCAAGTCCTTCTCCTCTTTGGGCCTGCAGCTGCCCCGATCTGGGGAGACCATGGAGATACTAGAAAAGACAGAGGAGGAAGGAGAGGACTGTGGCTACCCAATCCGAGGAGGCTATGGATGCTGCGGACACAGGAATCACTGAATCCTTGGCACACGATAAAATACTGTTTCAGCCTTTCTCCTAGACTCAGGAAGGGAGCCTCACGTTCCTAGGCTGCCTTGTCTTGTTGTATGTCAGAGGGGACATTGTATCACTGGAAAGGGACAAAACAGGCAGAGGACTTTTCCTCCAACCAAAAACAACCGTTCAGAGATTACTGGATGGGTCACTCGTTCACAAGAGGGCAGAATGGAGACTGCCTCAAAGCAGAGACTGTGCAGAACCAAGAACCGGTACCAGGGCTCCCTGCCCAGTGCCCTGGGTCCCAGTGCAGTGGGTGCATGCACTTCTGTGCCAGCTTATGAGGCCTCAGAGGGCTGGACTGAGCCTCCTGCGGGAGGCTGGCCCTCTTAGCCCGCCCCAAGCTGTGGAGTCACCTTCCACAGGTAACACAGGGCCCTGGGGTCAGAGCCAGAAGGGAGAATTCCAGGTTTGCGGGACATGGGGAGGTATGGTGCTCAATGACCTGAACAGCGTCCCCTGAAGAGAAACCCAGCACCCAAGAGGACACACTTACGTGCACACGGTCTTGATGTTCGTCTTGTCGTCCAGGCCCTGCGGGTAGTTGGCCATGCTGTCGCCCAGCTTGAGCAAACAGTCCGAAAAGCCCTTAAAGACCGCATCGCACTTGCCTGCTGCTCTCACGGCCTGCACCAGGTACGCTGCGGGGAGGAGGGGACACCATCAGCGGCACTGCGACCCGCCCTGCCTCTGGCCCTCCCCCCACGCCTCCTGCTGCGGGGCATCAGGCCACCCAGAGTTAAAGGTGGACAGGGAACGGAAGAGGTGGCCCGGGACAGACAGGTGTGATTATTTGGGTGCGGAGAGGACGTGGGTGGGAGAGATGAGTTCAGTCCTCGCCCCAGCTCCTCTTGAAGCGCACGCTGTATCTTTTTCTGTTTCCAACGCCCCCTCTTCTCACCTCCCTCATCTCCTTTCTTTCTTTTCCCTCACTCCCTCCTTCATCTCCCAACACTCCCCAGCAAGCCCTGTCACGCCTCTCGCAGTGCAATCTTCCATTTCTGAGGTGACAAGTGGGGGGGGCCTCGACGGCGGAGTGCGGGGCAAGGCCAGCGTGGAGAGAAGGCCCGGCGTGGGGCTGCGCATCTGAATCCAACGCCACGGCGCGCGCGAAGCCCTCACGCGCCCGGATCTTGCTGGGGACCCAGGAAACACTGCCCAAAGAATAAAGACTGAAGCCACCAGCGGTCGCCGAGACAGGCTATTTCATTCCCAAACCCACTGCGCGCTGCCGCCGAGTCTGTTCCGCGGGAGGCCCTTGGACGCACGCTCCCCGCGTCACACAGAGAGGGCCTTTTAGAACCCCGCGAACTAGGGGTGGTGGTTGTGAGGATTGGTCCCAGAAGGTCAGGGGGCAACAGGCGGGCGGGTCACCTCCACGAACCTCGGGGCCCCTGCTTTCTGCTGCCTCTGTCCGGCGGCGCCGGCCTCTCCGCCGACCCTTAGCGTCCCCGGAAAGGCCGCTGCTACTCATCACAGAAGCGGATCCGGGAGCTGGGGGTGCCGAGCAGACGCTGGGGGAGGCGGGAGGAGCAGGACAAAACGCATCCCGCACTGAGGGCCTCAAGGCGGTCAGACCCCGAGAATCCGGGCTGGAGAGAGAGGCCCGGGCCCCGAGCGCACTGCGGTGGCCTTTTCTTTCCACCTTGAGGCCAAGAACCCTACAGAAGCTGGGTCCCAGGTGCCCAAGAGCACCTCGGGCACCGGGCGGAGGAGGTGAGAGAGGCGCGCATCCGCGCTGTCGGGGCGGGGAGAGGTGCACGGCGATAAATCCCGGAGTCAGAGTCTACATCTGCCTCCAGCTCCCACGACTGGAGCGCGGATCTCCTCCCGGGCAGTGTTCCGGCCGCCGCTACTGGCGTGTGAATGCACCCTGGGCGAGCCGGGCACCTTACCCCCCAGTCGCCACGCAGCCGCGGGGCCGAGCGCCGGAGCGGGAAGGTGACCGAGCTGCGGCCTCGGAGAGCGCGCCGCGCCGCTCCAGACTGGGGCAGGAAGCCGCGGGCGGGCCTTGCGCTTCCTAATCCGGAACGGGAAACGCTGGGGAAGGGACCAAGGTTAATTTCGACCTAGGTTGGAGCAGAGACCGTCCTAAACCTCCCAGTCTCTCTTACCCCCACACGCCGCCAAATTTAATGCCCGTGCTACGACAACAATAGCAAATCGAACGCTGACCCGGAATCTCATGGATGCGCGCATCTCTGTTCTGACGGAACTCTGTCAGAATGACATAAACCCTGCACAGCTTCCTCTATCACGCTTGTCACAAATACAGCTTGCAAGGCAGAGACAAAACACAGACCCCTCTCCCGGGCTCTCCTCACCCTTTACTTCCATTCCCCATACTCAGGTGTCCAAAAAGAAGCCCCTAAGAAGCCTTGGTAATTTTTTTTTTGTTCTTGTTTTAAAGGAAGTGGTTGCTCGCTGCGAACGGGAAGCGCGCCTGTCACGTTATCTTCCCAGGCGCTGCACACCGCGCATGTGTGAGTGTGTGCGTGTGTAAAATAAGAAAGTCGTGAAAATATCTGTGCTTTGTAACTGTGCAGCCTGAATGCGCTGGAAGGCCGAGCCTCGCGCGGGACGGATTTCGCAGGCGCACCCCTCGGGCAGGTCGTAGCCTGCCTGCCCCGCGCGGTCTTTCCTGCACTCGGGTTCTACAGGGCTCGGGCAGGCGACCCAGGGCTCCTTCTCGGTCCTCTCTTAGTGGTTTCCATTCGTTCATTCATTCGTTCGACCTCTCATTCATTCCAAACTTCTACCCGCGGTATCTTCATTCGTTCACCACTCTACTTCCCCACCTTCCCCACCCCCACTTTTCTTGCCAAATGTCAGTGATTTGGGACAGCTCCCAGCCGTGAATTAATAAAGACGGAGGCTCTGGTGCAGGAAAGGGCAGGCGTTCGGGAACTAACACACTCAATTTCAATGCTACAGCCAACAAACGGTCATTTTCCGGCTGAGGTTAGCGGTTCAAAAACGCATCCCTGGAGCACAATCGCTTTTTTTTCTTTTTTCTTTTCTTCCTTCTCAGAGTAAGGTTCTTTCTCACCGGGGCAACACAATCCTAAACCTTTGCAGATTAAAAACCCTGTCTCAAAGACAATTGCTGCTTCCTGCTCTCTAAAAACGTGAAGGCTAATTGTAGAAGGCCACATTCGATTATCCTCAAGCGTTTTGCTGTCATTAGAGATGCGCTTTCTTCACTGCAGCTCTTTGAACTAATGTCAAAGATGCAAAAACAACCAGACTGAAAGTCGTTTCTTAGAATTAAAGGAAGACACTAACATCCGAGTGGTTCTCTGCACATCTTGAATCCACACACTCTAAAATCCCTATAATGTTTCTGCAACAAAACAAAACAAAGCAAAACAAAACTTCAAAACCACCTGAAATGCATCAAAACCCTACTACATAGAATCCATTTTAATGTCCGGAGAACCCCAATCTTGTTTCCTTTCATATTTCTCAGGAAAGAAAAATGTTAGCATTTCATCTCTTGCCCCAAACCAATTCTCTGAGGCAGCCCTCCCCCCACACCGCAAGGGTTTGTCTGGGAAAAGCTACAGCATGGAATGACAGGCGGTAACAATTCCCTCCATCTTCAGAAAACCCATTGAAGAGTTTCTATTTTTTCTCTTATCCATTCTATTAATAACCAGCTTCCCTTTCACTTTTAGGCCATGTTAATTAATGCTCTGACCCTCCATCAGAGAAGGGATTTTTCTAGTGCATAGAAACCACAACGTTTTCTGCATTCTGGGGGTGGGGGGGAGGTAAAACTTGAACTTTAAAAATCCCCCCGACAGTGTAACTCCACATTCCTTAACATAACATGCGGACTAAAAACATCCGCCCATAATCAACACCAAACAAACCAAAACAACAGTACCCGGTACTATACCGCAAATATTTCTTAACCCTTTTCTAAATATAAAAATACAGGTATCGAGGTGTAAAGTAATAGACAAACGTGCCTAAAAACGTACATTCATGTATATTTGGCCAAGCGCATCCTTAATGATAAGCACAATAAAATGTGTAATTTGGGGTTCCCCACCATTCTTGATTTGCCCCTCAGCCGGGTCTGCGGCGCCCCGGAGCAAACGCTGCAGCTAGGATATGGGGGGAGGGGGCGGGAGAATGACAAAGTTCTAAATGCAGCAGTTTGAGCAGAGCCCGGGGATGTCTGCGCCGTCTGCACATAAACTTTCCAGTGCTGGCAGCCTAGCCATCTTGTTCCTGCATTCACCTTTCGACCCTTGCGAATAAGATCTTGCAGGATCGCAGGGGCCACAACATTGCCCCGGAGCGCACCGAACCTGGTCTAACCCCAGAAAGAGAACCAAAACATGGATGTGCGCTTTGGGGGGAAAAATGGGTGGGGGAAACCCCCTCTGGAAAAAGGCCGGTCGCACACAGTTCCTGGAGAACGCTTGAAGCCTCTCTCTCGCTCTCTCTCTCTCTCTCTCAAAACCTAACCGGGACGCCGAGTCCCCAGGCGCTGGTGCCCCCACCCTCGGGGCTTTGCGGGGCTCTCTGCACCCCAGGGCGGCCGGGGGCCAACACGTCCCCCTCCGCGCCTCGGGCCGGGGCTGGCCGTCTTCAGAGCCCGGCCGGGCGGCCACTTACCTATTTGCACCGCGAGGATCAGTGAAATATATCTGCCGTTCAACTTAAGTCCCATCCTACGTTTAGTCAAACCATTTGCGACCGCAGACCTTTAAATAGTTAGTTTAGAGAACGCGGGGGAAAGCTGAAAAATAGGCATTGCCAACAAGTTCCGGGAGCGGCGGAGACTTTGTGCACGGGGAAGGCAGAGGGAGGAGAGAAAGAGAGGGACCGAGGAAGAGACAGAGAGAGAGAGAGAGAGAGGCTGAGAGAGAGAGAGAGAGAGAGAGAGAGGGAGAGAGAGAGAGAGAGGGGGAAGAGCTGGGAATGGTTCACTCCATTAGGAGGGGGCGGAGGAAGTACAGCCTCACGCCCACGAGCAGGCCTGACGTGGGGGATGACACGGAATGATTTTTTTTTTAATATAGACACCTTGGTACAGAATCGCCATTTATAGTCATCAGAATTAATCAGATATCTCCAATTAATGTGCGATCCGAAGGAAACCTCGCCTCCTGAGGGGGTGGCCACTTCTTAATCCCCGCGGCCACCCCCGCCTCCTCCACGTTCCTGGGGGCCCCCGACCCCGCCCCCTCCCTGCTCAGAACGGGGGCTCCCCTCCCCTCCACGCCTGGAGCCGGGGAGTCCTGGCGCGCCCACTCGATTGTTTCAACCTGCTCCCCCTCCTGCAGCCGCACCACGGCGAACCCAGCCCCTTTTCCTACGCTGCGGCGAGGTTGGAAAGAGCGGGAGCCGGACAGGGAAGCTCGGCTAAGCCAACTCTGAATTGAAAAGCCCCCTGGCCGCCAGACCCCCTGCACTTGCCTATCCTCTTTTTCTCCAGCCCAGCGGCGGAGCTCTGGGCGCAGCCTGAGGCGCGGGAACCCACGGCCGGGCCCCCGGCTCGCGCTCACACTCACACGCGCCCCGCCAGCTGAGCGCCCCGCGCCCGCCTGGACACAGCGCGCCGAGCGCGGGCTCACGCCCAGGCTCAGTGGCAGGGTCCGCGCGCACGTGAGGTCCCCGAAATGTGCACCGCGGCCCACGTGAAGTGCACCCCGCGGGGCGCCCTGCGCTGGCCAGAGGCCGCTTCCCCAGGTGCAGCGACACTGATTTGGGAGGTCACGGAGAGAGCGGGAGACAATTTTTAGCGACTGGTAATTGACAAACTCCCAGAGCTTAGGAAATTTCCGAGGCAAGCGCTAATGTGCGTGCAGGCTGCTTTCTGATCCTGATGCACCTCTTGGGGGTTGCAAGGCCGTACTCACACGTACACACACGCACACACGTACATCACGTACGTACACGCGCGCCCGCACCGCCCCCCCACACCTACAGTGTCTTTTGATGATGGGGCACAGATTCTGTGCAGACGCAGGTGACTCGGTAACCAAATGCTTGTGCAGCTGCCTTTGGGAAAGGTGCTAGGTGCTAAGGAAGACCTTTTCTTTAAAAACGAAAAATAAAAGCGGGTGCTTCCTTTCTAAGACGCCCTCAAGCTTTATTTTTCTGTCCTTCTTCTGCTTGCTCTACCTCTGAAGTCCTAGATTCTAGCGTCTTTAATCAAATACCAGGGAAGGCACTGGACAAGTTTATTCCTTAAGAGCGTGAAGAGAAAATACAATAAAAACAGAAAACGAGCTCCCCATGTATCTTACAAGAGCACGCCAGAGACTCCCAGGATTTCAAATAAGCAGCAAAAATGCAAACGGATTAAGGAGAGATGGCATTAAACTGGCCTCTCCAGGCAGCGCCCGCCTCGTTCGCCCAGCTTGACGTCTCCAGACAGTCATTTGGAGAGCCGTGGACAGAGAAAAGGAAAGAACTGTGCAAAACAAGGGACTGGGGCAGGCTGTCAAGCGCTAGGGTCGAGAGGTCCCTTGGGGGTCCTGACTGCAGCGAGGCGCCTGCCCTGGGCCGCCCCTTCTCCGCGTCCTGCGGGAGCTGCAGACCCCCGGGTGACAGCCTGGACCCCGGGGGCGGAGCCCCGCCGCCTCGCCCCTGGTGACGTCACCGGACAAGGGGGCGGGGCGGCAGGGGGCTCGCCTGGCAGGCGTCCAGGGGCAGCTTGGAGGCTCCGGTGTTTCCTGTCCACGAGCTTAGGATGGGGTGGGCGGGCAAGGGGCGGGGCGGGGAACCGGTGGCGCGAGGGGGGCGGCCCCGGGACCCGCCCCCGGAGCCGTCCAATGGCAGCGCGGGAGGTTGGCACGAGGGGTGGGGCCTCCGGGACCGCCTCGTCCCGGCCCCGCCCCAGGCCCCGCCCTGCCCCCGGCCCCCACTTTTGCAGTTGCTGGCTGGGATCTGAGTCTCGCGCTGCTCGTGCACGCGGCTCCAAATGTTTTGCCCTCAGCGTCCTTGACTTCCTCCAGTGCACCCACCCTGTGTCTTCCCAAACGCTTTCTGAGGTGGCCTGGAGTCCTCTCCACCCCGGCCTCTGTCAGTACGAACTGGAGGTTTCAGGCGTGTAGGAGGAGTCAGGACTGAAGCGCGGTGCGGGCGAGCAGCTGCTGTGGCCCCCGCTCGAGCCCCCGAGCGGGTCCTGCGGGGCGGCGGGGATCCCTGCGCGGCGCTGCTCTCCACTTCTCTCCCCTGCGTCCCAGCCGCCCCCTCGCTGAAGACGTGAGAGGCGCGCAGAACTGTTGCTGCCCCAAAATGAATTTGGATAGTATAGTTGAAAGCAGATGCTGACTTTATATTTTTATAACTTCCTACCATTTGAATTACAGGTCGTTTTGCACTGTTGGCTCCAAGCAGACTTGGTCCTTTTAGTCCCTTAAATAAAGGGAACTGCAACCCGAGGTTGCAATGCACGCTGTCAAGAACGGGGTAATAGCCGTATGGGCAGCTGGCGTTGGAGAACGCTTCCTCTTTGATTAATTAAAAAACCCATCCCGTGCCATACTTGAGAAGGATCACTGGGAGAGAAGTGAAGAAAGGCAGAGAAACTCGGGTCTGGGTCCTGGCACATCTGGATTCAGATCATTTTTGCTGGCCCCCACATCTCTGAGTTAGTTTCTTACTCTGAAAAATAAAGAGGACTGGACTGAGATGTATCCCCAAGGCTGCTTTCAACTTTGAAATTTTGTGAACCTGGCTTTTCTAAAATACTGTGGGTGAGTTTAGAAATGGAAAGGTATAGCCCAAAAAATAAAGTCCACACAAGAACGGCAGCTGTAAGGCAACTTCTTACAAAGAGCTTATTTCTTTTTGTGAAGCAATTCATTTAAAGTTAAATGAAATACAGTTCAAGGAGAAAAAAAAAATTGGTAATGCTTGGGTCTGCATATTGAACTGAGCCAAAGGAACCCCTAAAGTAGATTTGCATGCTTAAAGCAAAACTCTTTACTTTAAAGCTGCCAGAAAGAGGCCCTGCCTGGTTGTAATCCTGGATGGCACCGACTTCCTTTCTCAGCTCAGTTTGCTACAGTCCCCATTTGGCTGAGAAGTAAGGCAACTGATTCCTCCGTTCCCTCTGTCAGTCCATCATGAATGGATTTCCCTGAAACTGTCATCTCAGAAAACATCTCCTTGAAATTATTTGTCAGAGCAATTGCCAGGGCCAGTAGCAAATCCCATTTCTGTCTTCTAGGTCAGAGAAAAATCCACTTCTCTATTAGAATGGGTTGGTCTAGCAACATCTCTCTGTTATAGGTGCAGTCCATCATTTTTTATCTTCAACTAAAGCCTTGAATCAAAATATGAATATAAACATGTCTAACTCGTTTTGTTGAAATAATGGTACCATATTTAAACAATCATATACATTAAGAGGGGATGAGATTTTTATGGCAGTATATGGGTAGAAGTCTCAATCAAAATCCAGGTTGGGAGGCCCACCTGTGTTTGTCTTTACATCTGTGATTTTTTCACTCTTTGGTAGTGAGACTCTTTCCACAATTAGGTGAAACCTGTAGGCTGGAAATCTATGGCTGGCTGAAGAAATGATTTTAATGCAGAAATTTAAATTTTGGAAGCAAATGCTATGTTTGAAATACATGAATGTGATTAGCTTTCTTGTGAAAGTAAATGTTTTTTATTAGGGGATATCCACACAGGGTGTGCAGCTCACCGATTTATCACAGAGTAAGCATCTGTGTGGTCCTTCAGTTGAGATAGTTGGAAGAGATGTAACAACCAAATACAACTCGTGTTCCTTCTCAGAAGTCCTTGACCAGAAAGGGCAATGACACTGTTGGGACAGTAAGGGAAATCTGAATGAGTTCTGTGAATTAGGCATGAGCTTTGTACCAGTCTTGACCTCTGATTGGAGAATTATATGCTGATTATAGAAAGGGGCGTCCTTGTTTGGGTTTGGCATACACCAGAGTGTTTAGGGGTGGTGAGACATCACATCTGTAGCTTGCTCTAAAGGGTTCAGAAAAGGCATAGCTATGATGAGAAATAAATAGCAATGGAATAAATACAGTAAAATAGTCATAGTTTGGGAATATCTAAGTGAAAGTGTCCACGAGTTCTTTGTATTACTCTGGCACCTTTTCCTTCATGTTTAAGCAACTTTGAAGTCAATTATTATTTTTTTAAAAATGGACTATAGCTAGGTTAAGGACATTGCTATGGTTTAGATATGGTTTGAGTATATCTCTCAATGGGCACTAAAATTTAATCTCTTGGGCGGCACTAAGACAATGGTTACTTAACCCAGCTTTGATGTTTAGAGGAAGGACCTTTGGGGTGATCAGTGTTAGGTAAGGCAGTCAGAGGGCAGCTGCATGACTGAGTACTGGTGGGTGTGTCAGAAGAGGCAGAGAGGGAGAACTTAGAAACGTGCATGTGCCTTGTCTCCTGCCGTGTGACATCCTGCACTCCCTCAGGTGTCTTCCAGTAAGAAGGCTCCCCCACCCCGCCAGACACAGCCTCCTGACTTGGGACCTCCAGGACTGTGTGCTAAAAGGAAAATCTTCTCTTGTAAAGCTACACCAGCCTCAGTCATTTTGGCAAATCAAACTACAGAGACCTCATTGTCCGAAACAAACCTTTAAAGTACTAAGTGAAGCACATAGAGGAAGGTTTTTAAACCTTAAATAAGCATAAAATGTGTGAACTGGAAAAGATTGATGAATTTGGCTATGACAAATGGCAAACTTGTTTGTCAAGTAACAGCATAAGAAAAGTGAAAGAGCAAAGTATCAAATTATAGACTGTCGTATAATCTGCTTTTATCATTATTTCAATGCTCGTATACTTCTGTTTAGCCAGTGGGAGCTCCTACAAGCCGATTTCGGTGTCCTTTTGGTATATTCTGATTATACTTGGAGAATTCTCACTTTCTGACACAAAAACGCTTATCTTGTCTTGACCCAACCCTAGAATCATCAGTCTTTTCTCCAATGGCTCTGATTTCTTTCAGTTTCAACATCAAGATTTATGCCTGGTAGCACTTATTGCTGTGACTGTGCCACTGCTTCTCAGTTCTCTCGGAAGTCAGAGGCAGGAAAATACACACAGCCGGGCGTGGGGGCGCACGCCTTTAATCCCAGCACTCGGGAGGCTGAGGTAGGAGGAGCGTTGTGAGTTAGGGGCCGGCTTGGACTACAACACGAGCGCAAGCCTGGCCTGAGCTACATAGTGCCACCCTGCCTCAAAAGACCAGGGCCGGGAGTTTGGCTCAGTGGCGTACGTGCCTGTCTGGCAGGTGTGAGGCTGTGAGTTCAATCCCCAGTGCCGCAAAAAAAAAAAAAAAAAAAAAAAAGAAAGAAAATACACATATATTCATGTACACGCGTCCACATCGACCCATGCACACATCTCTGTGTCTGTATCTGTACCATCTGTATAAATATATTATAAAACTATGAGTTTATATTTATACTTTCAGTGTCAATTCAATAACCCAGAGTTCTTTCTAGCCTTTCTCGCTGCTATACACAAATATATTGAAAACCTTGACTCTCATTATCCTCAGATATTATTTATTTTCTCAATTTATGTATTTGCTCAGTGTAACCAGTCTTTAACCAGACTGGCTGTCTCCTTCCCCATGAATTACCTTTGAGTTTTGTCTTTGTGTTGACTTCTAATTTGCGCTGTGTCCTTGGTCCCCAGGTTTAGGACAGGCCTTGCCGTTCTTCCCTGGCCTGCATTTTCGGCCGCAAGGCCTGGTATCCCGCATGTTCGCATCCCTACAGCCTCCACTCACATCTTCTGAGCTTCAGACCTGCAGCTTCATGTGGCCCCTCTGCTCTAACTTACTGTCCTATGACCTCAGCCACCATGCAGTTCCTCCGTGCTGACAAAGGAAGTGGAGTCAAATGGAAGAGCCAAGGGGAAGGAAAGGGAGAGGAAGATGGCCTGGGTCCATTTGATACGTGGCTTTGGAAAGGGATCCAGTACCGCCTCTTTCCTATCACCGGTCAGTTTTTCCTTGAGTCCACGTATCGGTGAGGCCCTCCTTTGCTCAGTGACTTTACACATGCTCCCTGCAGACAGCTGAGCTCTGTACAGGCAGGGATTTCTGGAATCTGTCACTGGTCAGTGTGTTTGTCCCTGTGCCCATGTTCCAGGGTTCTGTATTTCTTTCTAGTATGTGGAACCTACTTGGAATTATTATCCATTTTTGTTGAAAGGAACATCTTTATCATTAGAAAACAACCTTCTCCATATCTGATAATGCCTTTGCAAAGTTCTTTGTTTTTTTGTTTTGTTTTGTTTTGTTTTTGATACCAGGGATTGAACTCACAACCTTGTGCCTGCCAGGCAGGTGCTTATACCACTGAGCTAAATCCCCAGCCCTGTTTGCTGGGTTTTTATGAAAAGTGTAGGCTTCGTTTAAGATATGGCCAGACTGACTTCCAGAGTGGCTGCACCGTTTTATATTCTCACCAGCAGATATGAAGGATCCAGTCGCTTTGCGTTCTCTTCAGCATCTGGCATTATCAGTGTCTCTTTTCAGTTTTTATTTTTAGTAGTCCATGTTTACAGTACATAATGCTTCCACTCCTTGTGGGGAGTTGGTACATGTGCATAACACATTTTAATTATTTTTTTCACTCCCTCCCCCTCCCCGGTGTCCCCCTCCCCTCTGTCCCCCTGCCTCCATCTTGATCTACTTCTCATTTGAAAAAGCTCTGTTTCCCTATTTCCTGTTGTCTATCTGTGGTGATATCTCACCAGGTTTTCATTAGTTTTTTTCCGAATGTCTATAGCTCTGGAACAAGTTTTCATGTGTTTACTTCCTGTACCTGTATCTTATTTAAGTTTTTTGTTTCCGCTTTTGCACGTTTAAGTATTTTTTCACCTTCTAATTACATTGTTTTCCCACCGTGAAGTTTAGCAAGCTGTTTGTGTGTTCCACCTATGAGTGCTTCATTGAGTATATAATGCCCACGTTTCCTTCCAGCTGGTGGTTTGCCTTTTCATTTTCTGATTTGTTTTTTACGGAATAGAAGTTTTAACTTTCGTGGAATGAAATTTATCAAATTTTTGCTTACATTGATCGTTCTCTTGGTATTTTGTCCAAGAACTCTTCATCTAATCCTAGGTCAAAAAGAATTCCACCTGTGATTTCTTCTGAAAGCTTTATAGTTTTAGATTTAAATGTTATATAGCCTTTTCAAGTTTAGAATTTTAATTTTGGTGGCAATAGATATGTTATTTTCTTTTATTTTGCCCTTAGTTACTATTTTTGTTAGTTTATTTTAAAGTAGCTCATATGAGGTATTTAATCACCTTTAATTTACCTTTGTCTTGAACATTCCTTCAATTGTTATTAGAGATAGAAAAAGTGAAATTCTTCCTACTCTCTTTGAAGGTCACCCAACACAACATTTCTAATCAGAGGTGTGAGGTTTTTTCCCTATGCACACCAAGCAATTTTCCTGTGGATGCCAGCTGGGTGTTCTATAATTCAACTCAATTCTGACACTGTCTACCTGGAGATAGTATCAGATCCCACAATTCAGAGTTAGTCTCACAAAACCGCCCCACTTTAGGTACCAGTAGCAAGGGGTAAACTATCTCTTGTACTTCTGACCAATGGATATAAATCTGAGTTTCCCATGATCTCCTACAGGGTTTGATTAATTTGCAAGAGTGGCTCATAGAACCCAGGGAAATACCTCCTTTTGTTCACCCATTTATTATAAAGGATGAAGGATACAGATGAACAGCCAGATGGAAGAGATGAATAGGGCAAGGTATACAGGGAGAGATGAGGACTTTCCATCCCTTCTTTGGTGCCAAACTCCAGTCAATTTCATGTATTTAGCAATCCATAAACCCTCCCAACTATCTTTCTTTCTTTCTTTCTTTCTTTCTTTCTTTCTTTCTTTCTTTCTTTCTTTCTTTCTTTCTTTCTTTTACCAGGGATTGAACTCACAACCTTGTGCCTGCCAGGCAGGTGCTTACACCACTGAACTAAATCCCCAGTCCTGTTTTTTAAGACAGAGTCTCACTATGCAGTTCAGGCTGGCCTTGAACTCACTTTGTAGCCCAGGCTAGTAACTCACAACAATCCTCCTGCCCTCAGCCTCCTGAGTGCTGGGATTAAAGGTGTGTGCCACCATGTCTGGCTCCAACTCTTTCTCTTTAGGTGTTTTATGAAGGCTTCATTACATACGTATGGTACAACACTGACAATTGGAATCAGCTGAACACTGAACCTCTCTTCTTCCTTCCCTGGAGACTGGAGAATGGGGTTGAAAGTGCCAAGCTCTAATCATGCTTTGATCTTTTCTGTGACCAACTCCCATCCTGAATCTATCTAGGGACTTCCAGAAACCAGTCATCTCATTGCATACAAAAGACATTTTTATTATTCTGGATATTCCAAGGATCTTAGGAGCCAGAAACTGAAGGCAAAGACCAAATGTACGTTTGTTATCAAGCCATAACCATCTTTTCTCTTAAACCTTTCATTCAAGACTGATTTCACTGTGTATTTTAATGATGAAAGCTTGTGACATCCTGTGTGTCTTGGAATATTTGTATAGTATTGAAATGATAGGTTGATATTTTCAAAGTGTAACTCCATTGTCTTCTTGTATCAGTATCGTTGTCAGAAAATCTGATGTCAGTCTACCTCCTGTTCCTTTTTTAGATAATTGTCTGCCATCTATATAAACTTTTACTATTTTTTCCATGTCCCTAAACTTCACTAGAATGTGTTTAGTTGGTGGTTTTATTTATTGCTTCTCTATGAAATGCTATGACATTTTCAATCTGAGTCTTCTCCAGTTTTTTAATTTTGGAAACTTTTCTCTATTCTTTTACTTTAGAACGTCTATTATCTGTATGTTGAGGATACTATTTTTAGATTTTTAACTTATCATTGGGGATTTGGAAGCAGGGGATGAGAAAACAGCTAGGCTAGGCTAATGAGTCCCCACATGTCTTTGTCAGCTCCTCACTAGCACTGCTTCTGTTTTGCCCTTATTTAACTCCAGTTGACACCTGGACCGGAAGGCTGAGTCACAGCAGGTAAGGGGAAGGTGTGCTTGTTCAAGGAAAGGACAAGAGCAAAACTTTGCAATTTCACTACCTCAGATTTGTCAGGATTTTTTGTACACTGACCCAAGCTACTACCCATTAAACTATACATTGAAACGACTCCTGTCACCTCGAAAATTCTCATAGCTTTCTCTATTTTCTCTCTACTTGCTTCAGGACTGGCCTTGGGGTTGGGAGCTGGCAGCCTTGCTTGTCCAGGACCAGAATATTTGGATTGTCTTTTGGTGTTTACTTACAGCAGGGCTACAGTGTCTTTGGAAACCATATGTTGTAGCATTTCAACTTCTTTGGAAAAAATTCTGTGCATACTTTTAAGAGAATATATATTCTATAATTTTTGCTTTTAGTATTTTATGAATATCTATTAAATCAACTTTCCTCATTGTGTTGCTCAGATATTCCATACTTGTACTGCCTTTCTTATTTATTCATTTTATCTGTTGAAAATATATTGGGAAGGTTTTCGATTCCTCTATTTAGTCAACTTTTACTTTGCATAATAATAATTGTTAGAGTCCAATGGGTAAAATGTGAGATAATATCTCATTTCTCATTTGTCCATATTTCTCTAATGATTAATGACGTGGAACTTTTTCTTCACATATCTGTTGATCATTTGTATGTCTTCTTTTGACAAATGCGTATTCAGGCCTTTGCTCATTTTAAAAAACTTGCTTTCTTACTCTTCAGTGTTTGGGTTACTTATGTATTTTGTTTGTTAATCCCTTATTAGATGTATAACATGCAATCATTTTTCCCTTCTATAGACCATTTCTGTAGTTTATGTTTCCATTGTTATGCAGAAACTTGTTAATTTGATACCTATTTGTCTATTTTAAATTTTGCTTCCTGTGTTTTTGGGAATCATATACAAAATATTATAGGCCAGGCCAACATTGAGAAACTTTATCTTTATGTTTTCTTCTAGTAGTTTTACTGTTTCACATCCTGTGTTTAAATCCTTAATCCATTTCATGTTGATTTTTATGTGTGGTGTGAAATGAAGGTTAATAGAAGGGACTGTCTTCTCTCCTATATGTGTGCTTTGTTAAAGATCAATTGACAGTATATGCATGGACTTACTTTGGGCTCTTGGGACGCAGTGGTAACTTAGCTCATGAGCTAAATTCTTTCCACAATTCTAGTGGCCAACTGAATTGGACAAGAACTGAATCAAATTTCCCCATAAGGTCAACATTGAACCTAATCATTGAATTTAATTTGGTTCTCATCCAATTTGATTTGCAACCAGAATCATGGAAAGAATTAAACTCATGAACCTAGGTATCACTGGATATGCCAGTGCTATGTAGTTTTAATTACTAGAATTTTGTAGTGAATTTAGAAATTATGTAATGTGATATTTTCAGTTTTATTCTTGTTCAAGTTTGTTGTGTCCATTGTGGGCCTTTTCTGGTTCTTTTTCACTGTATCTTTTATATGTCATAATCTCTCATCATTTTTCCACTTTGGTTTTTATTATTTTTCTTTTTGGATTTTTCTCAGTCAGTTTTCTATTTCATAAATTCTGTCTTAATTTGTGCCTACACTGCTTTGAATGAATCCATTAAATTTTAATTTCACTCTTTGTTTTGAAAGATAATTGTAGAAAGCTTCTAGGATTGTATTTTTATCTTTTTTTTTTAAAAGATAAGCATTTTATTTTAGAATGGTTTCAGTATTGAGCAGATTTACAGAAAAACAGTGAAGTTAGTACAGAGAGTTCTCATACACTCCATAATATTTCCCCTTTGTTAACATAGCATATTAGTAAAGTAGATTTGTTATAATTACTGAAGTTGATACTTTATTTAGATTTCCTTAGCTTTTCTCTCACGTCATTTTCCTGTCCTGTGTTCCCACCAGGATACCATACCACACTTAGTTGTCTTGTTCTTTAAGATCCTCTGGGCTGTGGCTGGCTTTTCACACTTTTGTTTTTAATGATCTTGGAGTTTTGCGAGCAATGATTGGGTATTTCATATAAGGTCTTTCAGTTGGGTTTTGACTTATGTTTTTCTCAGAACTGTTGTAAGCTTCAGAGAAGTAGATTATGGAAGTTAAGTGCTATTCTTATCCCAGCACATCCAAAGGATACTATCAACATGACCACCATGAACTGAGTGTGTGGTCCCTAAATTCCTGTGTTGTTCCCAACCCCTAGTTAGAGATGGTTCCTTTGTAAAAAGCATGCATCTAACCATGTGAGTTACATGAAGTCAGGAAGGTGAATCCTTCTTGGGGGAATTAGGGCCCTTATAAATTCCCTTATGAGACATTCCCTTGCTCTCTCCCCTTGGGTGTACACAAAGAACAGGGTGTGTGGGCACCCAGAGAGATGGCGGCCGGTTGCAAAACAGGAAAGAGTCTTTAGAAAGAATTCTACCTCATTGGCTCTTTAATTTTGAACTTCTCACATGAAGGATTTCTCACAATTTTAAATACATTTATGTTGCTTAAGCCACCTGGTCTATGGTATTTTGTTATTTTAGCCTGAGATGACAAAGAAATGATTTAATAGTGCTCATATAATCTTTGATTGCCTGGTTAGGTAGTGTTTGTTAGGTTTCTGCATAGAAAGTTCTTTTTTGTTTTGGCCTTTCCACCCTGTATTGTTTGGAAAGAAGTTGTCTTGCACAGCCCACACTTATGGATTGGGTAGCTATGCCTCACAGCCTCTAGAGTAACTACTTAATTTGGGGGGAATTACTTTTGGACAGGATGCTTATCTCTTCTTTTAATTTTTTTATCCAATCATTTATTCATATGGACTCACTAGTATTTACTTTATGATATGGGTTAAAACCCTATACTACTTTGTTTATTTTATTGCTCATATTGTTCCAGCTTTGATCGTTGGGTGCTGTTTCAGTTGGCTCATGTCCTTGTGTCTCCCATTGATGTATCCTTTAATTGTAGACATATTTTTTCTTCTGTTAGAACATTTCCTTGCAGTTTGGCACAACAAAATTGGCCAAGCTCATCTTATATATCCACCCCAGTCCTAGAATCAGCAGTTTCTCCAAGGAGTTCTTATTCTTTCTTTTGGAGAATATTATTAGAAACCAAAATCTGGGCAGCAGGTGTTTTCATTGCCACAGAGGTCAATTATTGCTTTTTGTCACTCTCAGATGATAGAGCAAGGAAATATATGTAAAAAATGTGAACCTAAATGTATCCATAGATATTTTGCTAGGTAGCCATCTCTAGCCATATTAAGTTAAACATGAGTTCTTATAATATATCCAACTCTAATCTATATTATATGGGTTATTCTAGCCTCCTCCCCTTGTGGCTCTATCACTTCCCACTCCAACAGCAAGACATTTGACACCAACTCTCTGCCACCATTTACCTAATTGTTCACTTCTGGTGTACTCATATAGAGGCTTCAGAACTGGTGACCTGAACCCCATGGGAAGCAACCTTCACCTGGAGTACAGTGCTTACTTACAGTTCCCCTTCCTGTTGGTCATATGGAAGCCAATTAGGCCAAAGTTACTTAGGCCAGTATCTTTTTTTCCTTAGCCCTTTCAGGGAATTTGTTTATACATTTGCAATATCATTAGTCTTTTGTCAAATTCTGTATCCCATCCTGGGATTCTTTGACCTCCTAAATGACCTTTTAAGAATTTGCAAAAATTAAAGTTGCCTTTCTGTGTTAAAAAATTCTGTGCATTTTGACAGATGCAAATTGGAATTGGCTGCCTTGTATAGCTTCAGAATCCTTGAGAAAAGAGAAAAACTACCTCAATTTAGCTAACCCTTAACCTGAGGTGCCCTGTCAAAGTCTGAAGCCATTGTGGAAGCAATTAAAACAGTGCTGTTCCATGGAAAAATAATGAATTGCATAGATGGAATTTAACATGTTCTAGCAGCCACAAATTAAAAAGTAAAGATACAGGTAAAATTGATGTTAATGATATATTTTATTTTACACTGTATATCCAGAATATAATTTTAATATGTATCACATCTAAAAATTATTAATGAGCTACAATATTTTGTACTGAATTTTCAAAATGAATGTGTATTTTACATGAAAAGCACACCTCAGTCTGGAATAGCTACAGTTCAAGTTCTCATTGGACATGTTGCTGCGTGGCCAGCATATTGCACAATTAGGTAAACATTTGAAGAAACCCTTTGGTTCACAAGTTGTGTCTTAGATGATGCTGAAAATAAGGCTCAGGGTTTAGCATTAATATGTTATTAGCTAGCAGACTGAATGCTGTGACTCGACCAGTTTCTTATGTTAAATTTAGGGCTTTGGTCAAGAAAGAGATGGAAGCATTGGAGTGAAGGAACCCCAAAATATTTACCCTGAGAGGACCCTACACTCTTCAAGCCAGCAGAAGGATCTACCTTCCCCATGTCTCCTTTCAAAAACCTTGGGGACCCTAAAGAGACTTCACCTAGTGCAGGTGTATGTTGCCACTATTTTTATTCTCAACTTTAAGATCCATGTAGCTCTCTCAGCTTAGCATTTCCCACCATCTTGTTGCAGGTTGCTGAGCCCATACCATGCAGGCAGCTCTTTCATGCATGTGGATGGAGCCTGAAGGTCCAGTATTCATCTTCCTCTGTTATTTTACCTGCCAAATGAACTTACTAGCTGTTTTTTCAGGGAATTTATTAAATTTGGCAAATCTTCCTTGTTTATCTCAATGAAATAGAGTTTGATCTCATAATTTTTTACACTTAGAGGGAGGCTTGAGAATGGCGTTTATAATGTCACTAGAGTCTCAAAGTTTCACCTGCCCATCGAGACCCTGTCACCACATGGAGGAAAGAGCGACAACTGCTCCTAACGGAGCCTCCTTGGAGTCTTCTTTCCTGCTCTTAAAGTAATCTGTGATGTTGAACAGTAGCCTCAACTGGTTCATCTGTTGGAAGTGTGTTGTATCAGATAAATATTTTCTCCCAACTATAATCTGAAAAATGTGATCCCATTTTCTAGAATCAGTGTTGCTCAGGTCCCAAGACAATCTTGATACTGAGGCTAGCATGGCCACAGATGCCAACAATTATTTTGTGAAGAAGCTGGAAAAATAGCTCAGCTGGCAGCGAGGCAGCCACCACAAGGGCATCCTGGCTGCCTTCTCTGTCCCTGAAGTGAGGCTGGGCTCCGGTACAATCTTTATGAAAACTTTTTAGATAAACTTCTTTTCCATCTGTGGGTAGAAAGAGGTTCCTAGTAATATACTTTTGGAAGTTAATCTGTCTAGCCCTGGCAAGATAGTACATCTAAACTCACCAATCACAGCCAATACAGCTCTGATCATCATGAATCGTTCATTCACGCATAATGGAAATGGATCACTGCACTGTCCAGGTCATAGTCTGGAGTCGGATGAATTGACATGGAACAGAGTTTTGGCTTCCTCCTCCAATATGCTGGCTCTGAAAACATAGTCCAGTTATTTACTGTCCTTAGATTTCAGTTTCCTTCCCTCTAAAACAGAGATGTAGATGTTTGCCCTATGGGGGTCAGAGGGAGGGAAATATGATGTTGGATTTGAAGAGGTCACTGTAGGATGTGGAACTGGGACTAAACCTTCTTTGCCTTCTCAGGCTTCATTTTCAGACCATGACCAGATCCCCTGACTCAGGGGAGCTGCAGTACCAGACTTCTATTCTCTTTGTCACTTAGTTCCCCACTTCTTTCTGGGAGCTTGGTATTTTCAAATCCCTTCTCCTAAGAGGGTCAGGTCACTAACCGTTGGTCATTTTTTATACTGGGGGATGGTCTATTTTTGTGTTTCTAAGAACCTCCTGAGTTTGGCCTGTATTCCATCTATGGACAACTTGCTGTGCACAAAAACTTGAAAACCATTCTACAGCTCGTTCATCTCTTTCTCCTTCTAGAAAGAGGTGGGTACAGTGTGTTAATCCCAGGGTCTAAATTTGGAATGGGAAGTGGGAGACCCATTGCTATGGCTGGGATGTGGTTTGTCTCCAGCTAGAAACTGAATCTCCAGAGTGGTAGTGTTTTGGTAGTAGAACCTTTTAGAGGTAGGACCAGGTGGAAGGTATTACATCACAGGGACTCCATCCTCATGAATAGATTAGTGAGTCTCATGAAATGGCTTAGTTTTCACAGAAGTGGATTAGTTCTTGCAAAGGCAGGTTGTCCTGCTTCCTTCTGCTCTGTTGCCTGCTTTCTTGCCCTGTGATCTTTTTCTCTTGCATGGACTCTTGCCATGTGATATCATCTTTCAGGAGGTCCTCACAAGAAACTAGCACTGATGCTATGCTTTCAGACATCCAAAATTCTAGCCTAGGGTATTTTGTTATGGCAATGCAAATTGGACAAAAACACTTCCTTAGGGCTCTGTCTGTCTGCTCCAGTTTTTATTAGGGATTTTCTGTGAGTTACAGAGTGTTCACCCAAGTTGATGAAGCTCTTCTTGTTTCCAATTCAGTTTTGTGTTTGTGTGTTCTCCGTCATTCAGAAGTTTGGGCAAAGTTAGAGAAGAACAGCACCCCAAACATAGTCACTGCTGAAAGCAGTGTGTGTGTGTGTGTGTGTGTGTGTGTGTGTGTGTATGCAACATGTCATCTTGGGTGAATATAAACCCCAAAGTCTTTTGAAGGAGAGTTGAGTAAAAAATTTGAATACATTAAATGTAGTTGACTTAAGATTGGGTCATTAACAAAGCACTATTTCAAAATGAATAACTCAGACTCTGGGAGACGAATCGATGTTAGAACATGGTGTGATTATCTCACTGGGGTCGTAGGATATTTTGAGTAGAATTGTGTTTCCACTGAAACATACGATGAAGTCTTGATCCTCAGTATCTCAGAATGTGACCTTATTGGGAAACGGGATAAGAAATCAAGTTAAAATGAAGATATCGTGGTGGATTCTGATCTAATATGACTGATTTTCTTATGAAAAGAGTGAATTTGGACACAAAGACACTCACAGAGAGAACATGCTTTCAATAAAGTCATGTGACAAGGGAGTAAAGATTGGAGCATTGCATTTATAAGCCAAGAAATGCCACAGATTTCTGGCAAACCACCAGGGTCTAGGACTCAAACCTGCAACAGGCTCTCCTACAGCTCTCAGAAGGAAGCAACCCCAACATTACTTCCATCTTAGACTTTGAGCTTCTTGGATGGTGAGATAACATATTTCTCTTTTTAAAACCATCCCATTTGTGGACTTTGCTATGGTAGCCCTGAGAAACTGTTACAGATGACTGTGCTGAGATGCGTGGGGCTTCCTCAAAGGGAATGGAACTCCCTTTGAGGAAGGGGGCAGAACTCCCTATGATAGTCTTGGAGCAGAAAGCGAGGTGTGCCTTACGCTGGAACTTAGGAAGGTCTACTTTCTCTGTGGTAGAATCTGAGCCCTGGGGAAGCGTGAAATGTTTTCACTTGGGAGGAGACCACCAGCTTCCCCTATCCCAGGAAGGCAGGCTGGGAGCATGCAGAGGCTTGAGTAGTCATGGGTGGGGAAATGGCCTATATAGACTCCCCTCAATTTACAATAGGGTAACATTCAGTAAACTCATCGTAAGTTGAAAAACTCTTTAAACTGAGAAAACATTTACTACAAATGACCTATATCAAACACCCTAGCTTATCTCTGACTAACTTACAGGTGGCTTTAGTTGTGTTGTCTTGGCTGCCTCTGTGTCTTGAATCTGTTCAAAATGTTTAACTTTCATGGTCATTTTGACTTTGGGAGAAGTTGCATGGTGCCGGATCTGATGAATACAGTGGATGAAGACACACAAAACTTTTTGGAGCCTGTCTTTCCACTGCGGTGGCACTAGGCAGCCCTGTTCACTGTATTTTTGATCACACTTCATAAAGACACTCACAGAAGAGGACTTCGGAACGGCTTCAGAAAGTGGAAAGAAAATGGGGTAAGTGTGATCCAAATGAAGGGGCATGTTCTGCAGGGAGTTAATGATAGTGTGTCTTTCACTATAATAAATACTTTCAAATTTAAGCCTTGACTCTATATTTGGATCACACCTTGTACATTGGCTTACAGCTGGACACTGGAAGAGAGTATTATACCCACATACTGCTAGCCTGGGGCAAGGTCAGAACTTAAAATTCAAAGTATGGTTTTTACTGAATGTATGTCACTTTCACACCATGGTAAAGTTGAAAAATCCTAATGCAAATCATCGTAAGTTGAGGGCCACCTGTATCATTTTCTGTGTTATATTTTCCTTCCTATCATTTCTGAACCTTCAGGCAAATCTTTCTAAAAGTTTACAGCTCTGTGTCTGCTGGTTTGAGGAATGATGCCCACATCTGAGGGGAAGCAGACAAGAAGTCAACAGAAGGAAGCGGAAGAGGTACCAGGACAGGGCTATGCTGGGGCTGTCACAGGCTCAGCCAGCCCCAGGGTTGTATTGAACAGAGGAATCTGAGGGGCAGGTTTCCAGCTCATTGGAGGTGGACCTTAGGGAAACACTCAGAAATGTCTAGAGAATGCCTTGGAAGTGGTTAATTGGGTGATTCACAGCAATCAATCTTGCAACGTCTAAAGTGTTTATAACTTGAGACTTTTCTTACTCAATTAAATGAGAAGATGAGGTTGCCCAGATGATGTTTAAGGACTCTTCCAGGCTTAAAATTCTATTATTCTAATTAACAAAAATACCACAGAGCAGTGAATAGCTGTCAAAGTCATGTGCTTCTGTCTTCAGGAGCAGAAAAGCTGTCTCTGGACCCTCAGGCTAGGCAGCTGTAGCCAGCAGAGGGCTGGCGTTCAGAAGGAGGAATATACTGACAGCTGTTAGAAGTGACAGCTGGTAGCATATGGAGGAGGCACAATTTTCTTATTGGAAAAACCAGTAAGGGCTGGTGGCAGGGAGAGAGGTGATTGCCAAGATTCTCTCTAGCACTATAATTCCATAATTCCAGAAGGTCAGAGGGACTAGTAAGTATCAAGCCAGTAATCTGGGACAATCAATTTTAGGACATACTACCTAACACACCTCAAGATCCCAAAGCAGTACAAATGAAGCACAATGCGTAAGACTAAAACAGCTTTTACAGATGGTTTCTGGCAATCCTTGGTATTCTTTGGTTTACACTGTCTCACTCCTGTTTCTGCCTCTGTCGTCACATGGTCATCTCCCTTATCTATGCATCAATGGGTCTTGAGATCTCTTTCTCCTTGTAAGGACATGAACTATTGGATTTAGGACGCACTCTGTTCCAGCATGACTTCGGAACTTGATTACGTCGGCAAAGATCCTATTTCCAAATAAAGTTACGTTCACCTGGGGGTTATGACTTCAACATATCATTTGGGGGACACAATTCAACCCACCAGAGGTGATATTTAAGTTGAGACCTGAAGGAAGACAAGGGACAGCTGACCAAAGAGCCAAGGGAAGAACATCCCAGGAAAAAAATAAAACCTAGAACAGAGACTGTAGTGGGAAGGAGCTTGAAGGTGTGAGTCTCTAAAGGAGCCCCACGAGTGAAAGTGACATGAAGCAAAGAAGACAGGGACCCTGTCTTCCATCTTGGATGCTACCTTAAGGAGTTTAGAGTTTATGGCAAGAGGGTGACAGGCGATTGACAGGATCGAAGAGAAGACAGGGTCGTGTGAGGACGGTGATACATCTGCAACAAGGGTGTTTG
>RJWM01012725.1:0-55655 GCA_004363535.1 Dasyprocta punctata
CATTTCATCTTTTTCTTTTCCCCTGCATGTTCAGTTTGTTTTCTCAAGACCTAAGCAATTTTTAATGTACTCTATACTTCCCGCTTAATCCTCATCGTTTATTGTATAATTATAGTTTCAAAGTGATTATGTAATTAAAATCATGTTCCTTTGCAGCAGGACTTCAAAAGGGCGGCAGACCCCCGCTCTGGCATTATTTTCTGGTGATGTAATAATTTCCCTGTGATATTTAAAATAAACACATTAGTTCAAGAATTCTAAACATGTCTCAAAGTATATAGTAGGCTTGATTGGCACGAGGCTGGGTTGTAAAGAAATGGTAAAACCTATCACTAGTTTAATATATTTCTATGCTCCCATGCGGGGTAAATTATAGGATAATGGGGCGCAGGCGATGGTAAGCTCTGTTTATATAATCCATTTCTTCACACGAGTTCCCATTGCTTTCCCTTCCCTTTGCTGTGTGTGGTGGTTCTCTGATCCCCTGACCTCGGCCATGTGTTTTCACTTTTTCTTCTGATCTCAATTCCATGACCAGCGGGGAATAAAATACAAATTGAATAGTAACCATTCACAGGCCGCTCTTTTCAAACTGTTGTTAAAACCTCTTTGTCTTGTCTGGCGGTTGATAGATAAATGTGTTGTGTTTCGCCTGATTTTTATATATATATATATGTATTTTTTTTCTTCTTCTTCTTCCTCTTTTTCCTTCCCTCGACCGAGGGAAAAAATAACCCTTCTCCAATTATGCTCTTTAAAAATTAAAACCCACACCTCCTTTCAAACCGCCTGCCAGCGCCCGCTGTCCCCCGCCGCCCCCGGGCCGGGCGTTGGGAGCCGGGATTCACCACGTGGAATAAAGGAGCGGCGGGGGCGAGCGGGCCGGGAAGGCGCGGCGCCCCGTGTGAGGTCCGCGCCATTGTCCCGAAGCCCGAAGGTTCATTTACCAGCGGACCTGCGTCGCCTCTGATCTCCAGGCGGAGCGCCCGGCACCGGCTCGGACGGCGGGGCCGCCCCTCCCTGCCATCCAGGGGGCAGGGGGCGCAGAAGCCCTGGAGAGAGAAGTTAGGGTGGGCTGAGAAATAAACCGACACTTGCGCGCCCCTTTTTTCTTTTCACGGCTGGACCCGCCGGCAGTGGGGGGCGAGACGAGCTGTTTTCACCGCTAAAATCCAAAACGGGGGAAACAATAGCTCCTGATTTGTGGACCCCGCCTCTGCGCCTCTCTCCCCGGCCCACCTCCCGGGCCTGGGGAGGCCAAGGAAGTCAGCAGCGGTGCGGCCGCCCGCCCTGCACCTCCCCGGAGCTGCCTGGGGATGGGGCGCGGCCTCGGCTCGGTCAGCCCACAGCCAGCGCCCGGCGGGGCCAGGAGGGCCAGAGTGGGAACCGCGTGGGCGCCGGAGCCCCCCAGCTCTCCTTCCCCAGCACGACGTCCCTGAGTCGTGCTCTCCGCAGGGGGCGAGGGCCGGGGCGCGCGGCTGCACCGTGCGGGGGACCCCGCTGGGAGCCCGGGGCGCACGCGGAGCGCCGGGGGCCGGGCGGGCGCCCCGAGGCGGGCGGGGAGCTTGGCCCGCGCGCCAGGCCGCTCTCCGCGCCGGGTAGGGTAAGGTAGGGTAGGGTAGGGTAGGGTAGGGCAGGGCAGAGTTTCCCGGGCGGGCTGCGCAGACCCACCCGCATCGGCGAGCCGCCCGCCCGAGCGCGCCCTGCGCCGCCGGCCCGCGTACCTGTAAGCTGAGCCGCCCTCACATGCTTCACATTAAACCTCCGTGCCCGGTGCCGCGCGCTGGCTTTTTTATTTTTTATTTTTTTCTCCGAAAGGGTTCTTATAAACTTCCCTTCGTTTATTTAGCCTGGTTTTCATTGCTCCAGTTTTGCATGGGTTGCCTTTGTTTAGTTTATTAACCCACGGGGTTACTTTAACCAAACATTTGGGCCGAATACTTTGGGGTTGAATTTCAACGTTTTCTAACGAAATTATCGAGTTTTTTGAAGCCGCACAGAGGACGCTGTGTTGAGTTTATTAGTCAATTTAACAGACTATAAGGGAGGGGTGAATGCATTTAGGACAATCCGGGTTCGTACCCACTGGGCGGAAGCGGCGCATGAACCCTCGGACCCAGGCGCGGCCGGGACACTGGGCTGCACGACCCCGCCAGCAGCGGAAGGGGTCCGTGGTCTCCCCCAGGGCCGGTCAGTCCAGGATAAAGGATCCGTGCTGGGAGCTGCTGGAAAGGCCAGAGACGACTGGGCGGCCTCCACTGCGGTAAGAGGCAGGCTGGCCTTTGCATCCCGCTCCAGGACGCGTGACCGGCCCACCTGCAAGCCGTGGGACCTTCCTTTAAGCCCAAGGAAGACCCGCGGCAGCCCTGGTATTGGCCACGCTGGGGGCTGCGGCCTACCAGCACCGTGCCAGTCCTCTGCAGACTTGGCCTAAGTGGCAACAATGTTGACGACAATCGGTGGGGACCTTTCTCCACCCCTGCCGTGCCTAACCAGCCCTTTCCTTCCTTCTTTTCTCACACGAGCCCTCCACTCACCAGATTCAGGCTCCAGTGCCCGGTGAAGGGATGACCCAGCTAGCCTGTCCACGGGCCCTAGGCAATGGAAAATCTTCAGTTGCTGGGGTGAGGGATAGCGAGTGAGCACTCTGCACACTTCTCCCAGGCTGGACTTTCACACAGGCAAAAACATAGCTGACCCTGGGGCCCAGCGTTACAAATGCTCATTCTAATATATGCAAGAAGGTCAAAATTCAGTGTCCATGCAAGAAGGTCAAAATGCAAAAGATGCGACATGTGTGGAACTGGAAGTCTCTGTCCCTCTCCCCTCTCTAGAGGCAATGGCTGCGGATAGTGTTTTGTTTTAGTGGCTGTGAACTTTTGTGAAAGGCCAGCCCACTTCGGCCCCATCCCTTCTGTGTTCCCGTGGACTCCTCATTACCTCCAAGAGGACCACCCCGGCCACTTCAGCGCTTTCCACGTCCACTGAGTCACCAGGCTGCAGGCTGCTGAATGATCAAGAGCCCTCCGGAGCCACTGTGTGTGGGCTGCTAGGGTGGACTGGTCAGTGGGTCGGCGGCTTGGTTGTGGTTCTGTGCCTGTCTAACACATCTCACCTTGGGATGACCTCAGCTCCCAAGGCCCCCCACCCCCATGTTCTTCTGTCTCGCTCTTCATCCCTGGGACCCCTCTGGCTCTCAAGTGCCCAGACCTTTCTCAGATCTTCCCCTGCCTGCCCTACGCCTCTCCTGTCGCCCTGGACAGAATCCTCCATGATCTTGTCTACAACTACTCTCTGTGAGCGCTCCTTCTCCGCCTGCCACACCTCCCGCTGCTGGTAAACCTGCTCAAGAATCCTTTGGTGGTGTCCTGTTTCCCCTCTTGGGTTGTAAACTGTTAATTCCTAGCACACAGAAGGCAAGCAGTAGTTTTTGAGTTAATATTCCCACTAGTCTTCTTTTCTCACCCTCCCCCCACCCAAAGAGGGAAGAATAATAAACATTAAAGTACATTTCTCTTTCTTAAATACTCATTAGTCTTTATTACATCTCCCTGCAGTCTGACCAATGCACAGATTAACCCCTTCAG
Source organism: Dasyprocta punctata (assembly GCA_004363535.1). Taxonomy (NCBI): domain Eukaryota; kingdom Metazoa; phylum Chordata; class Mammalia; order Rodentia; family Dasyproctidae; genus Dasyprocta; species Dasyprocta punctata. Next base: position 3,588 of record RJWM01012725.1, read on the forward strand.
CTCCAGAGAGAGCTGGCCTCCACATCCGTCGGGGAGGTGTAGGGGGCCACCTTGGCTGCCTCTCAGGTGGCACAGCAGCGAATGTTATTTAGGGCTCCACTTACAACAGGGTCCCAATTCTTGAAGAAGGTGATCCCACCTTGGAACATATCCGTATCATCACTGAAGTTGTGACACTCAGATTTTAACTTCGGAGACCTTCCCCTTCACCCGCTGTTCCCAACACCATTCCCCTCAGCCAGAGTGCTGCGTGTGGTCCCTTTTGGAACAGCTGCTGGTCTGAGCAGTTTGAACACTTGACAGTCCTGCTTCACATAGAGATTCTATGAAGTACAATGAACTCTTTTTTTGGTGGTGCCGGGCATCGAATTCACAACCTCGCATTTGACAGGCAGGCACCTACACCGCTAAGTCCCCTGCATTGAACTCCTGACTTACAGACTCAGTGCGTTCTGAGGGAGGGCTGATTGTAACTCAGGTGGTCAACTGAAAGCTCAGACTTCAATAAGGATTTGCTCCTCACTGCCTGCAATGCCAGACACCAAGCAGGTGTGGGGCTAGAGCAGGGGCCAGGGTAGACAAAGGCCTTGTTCTCACGGAGCTTCCAGTCCTGCTCCTGGGACTGCAGTACATGTTCTTGGGGTTAAACACAGTTGCCACCCCCCTGGCGGAGAGAAGACTGAGCCTTGGGCTCCCCGAGTCCCTCTGTTCCTTATGTCCCTTGGAACAACTTGTCAACCTCATGGGTCAGCTCCTTGCCTTCAAACTTGGGAAGTTTTTTGAGATTAATCACGTCAGTGCACATTCAGATAATCTAAATGGAAAATATTCATATGATCAGGTCTGGAAGTTTAATTGTGATTATAAAAGGAAATCTGATCAGTTCTGTGGAATAGCAAAAACAGACACACACTCCTGTCTCCCTGTGCCCGCCCCCAAGGGGGGGAAAAATCCATCCAGAAAAGAATGTAAAAATAAAGTAAAAATAAAAAGCAGCTGGTAATAGGCCCATTGTAGGTGATGATAATTAGACGATGTTTTCCAAGTATGGGATGATCTTGGGAAGACAATATTCCAGGGGCAAAGCACAAGCAAGGGAGCTTAGTGAAGCAGCGACCCTGCCTGCCTGCAGAGGGTTTAAGCGACACTCGGTGTCACACAATCCCCGGCTCAGTGCTTTTTATTTATTTATTTTTCCATGCATCCTGGAAAACATGTCCTCAGCTAAGAAAGTGAAGAAGAGCTGGAGGCTTTGATTTACAAAAATTAAAGCCACAACCAGGCTTTGGATCAAGGTTGTGTCCTAGGCCTGGAAAGTCTCATCCTTCATCGTCTCCAACCTTTCCTGCCCTGAGGAAAGCGTTAAGAGACTTAAGCTAAAGCAGCTCTTCTGCCATCTGGGGCCCTGCCTTGGTGCACTGCCTCCCAAATGATTGTAATCCTGAGTCTGGAACGGATAAAGGGCTGGCCCGGGTGGCATGGCCACCTTCTGCTTCTGGGTGGCTGGGGATCTGCTGAGCAGGTCTGATGGGATTGGGGTGGGGAAGCAGGTACCTCAGCGAGCGAGATGTGTGCCGCTCTTTCTCCATCCAAGTCCCTCTCCTGGGCAATCATGTTAGACGTTTACACCCTCGTGTGGATATTAAGGCCATGTGTTGAGTCACCCAGGGTTATTTACATGTTAAGCTTGGGCTTTGATTTAGATGAAAGCAATTTATCCCCATTAAAAGAATTTTGAAGTTGTGGACCTGTGGAGGAGACTCCTGGTGGGAAAGGACACTGAGGGAGAAATGGGAAATTCACTGCTAAATCAGAGTGCAGGCCTCAGGCTAACACAGCGGAATTTCCTCCACCGGAACCAGAGAGGTAGTGGAGTAGAGAAGGAAGAAAGAGAAAGGATAGGGACAGAAGTTTTGTTTAATAAAAGGACCATCTGCTTCCTGATTCCAAGGGAGGAAGTATAAATAGCCTGAAATGTTCACGGCGGGACCCTTAGTTCTGAGCCAAAGGCCTCTCGGATTCCTCTGCTCTCGGGTCCCCCGCGGGTGCACGTCTGTCTTCTGTGGACCTGAAGGCTAGTGGCTGGGGAGGGGTTAAGAACTGGGCAATTTGGGTGACTGCAAAGTGTGTTCAGTGCACACAACGCACACGACATCCCTCGTTGATAGGTTTTTGGTGCCTACCAATTTGTTTCAAGAGGAGGTTTGTTGTACATGCTGGTCTCTCGGCTCCTAGGTTCAAGTGATCCTCCCACCTCAGGCTCCCAAGCCGCTGGATGTAGGCACTCGCCGCTGCTGGGCCTGGATAAAGTGGGTGCTATTTTCTCTTTAATAAAGGGGGAGTTTGAAAACATAACCATTTTGAGTATGAAATTAGGTATATGGTATATACAAATGCAAACAAATACAAAGAAATGCAAAGAAGAAAACAACCTTAAAATCTTACTCAGAGGTGAATGTTGCCACAGCCATGTGAACTGTTTTCCTGTGGTCACTTTCTATACACATAGGCACTTATAGTTTGAGGTCTACAGCTTAAGAGAAATGAAATACAGTTAATATCGATGAGCTTTCCTGACCATGTCAGTACACAAAGAGCTGTGTCATCACTATTCTTCCTCTTCTTCCTCCTCCTTTTTCTTCTTTTGGGTGTAAAACACCCAGAAAAGTGCAAGTCACACATGCGTAGCACAATGTATTTTTATGAAGTGAACACACCCAGGTGACCTGTAGGCAGCACCTTTCTGGCACCTGGGAAGCCTTTCCTACCTCCCTCCTGCCCCCAGCCCTTTCCAAAAATACCACTCTGCTGACTTCCAATTAGCTGCCTGCTTTCTGAACTGTACGGAAGTAGAATCATACAGAATATATTTCCTCATTCTTGCCTTCTCCTAACACTCTGCTTGTGGAAGTCACCCACACTGTTGGGTATGTTGTTTATTTGCCTTGATGGCTATGTGGCACTCTCTTCTGTGACTCTAACCACATTGTATTTATCTAGTCTACCCTTGTGGACATGTGTGCGTCATTTCCAGTTCGGAACTGCTATGAATAAGCTGCTGTGAACATTGTTGTGTGTGTTTTTAGGCGACTAGATAAACATGCTCCTGCTGGATAGAGACACGCATATACAGAGGACTAGATCTGCTAGGTCATTTGGTGTGTGTTCAGTTGTAGGGTCTTTCTTAATGGCCACATGGGCTATCATTTACTCATGTACCGCTTTTACTTATTTCTTGAACTAAACACCCATTGATGGACATGTACTTTGTTGCTCATGTTTTTCTGTTAAGAAAAAATAAGAGAACTGAGTCAGGAGGAGGTCGAGAGATAACCTCCTCCCTCCTTGCTTACATCAGGGTGCAGGTCTACTCAAGCTTAGCTAGCTTAGGCAGTTTTCCGCTGTTGTGTCATTATTCATAAAAGGAAGAATAACTAGTCTTTATTATTCTCAGTGCAATATTTTCTATGATTTTGAAACTGAAAACCAAATCGAGAGCCCCCCTCCAGAGTCACAAACCCCCTTTAAGCTCTAATCCTCCGATTCAAAGACACGAGGATAAGGTGGTCTTTCTCACTCATGTGCTTTTCTCCAGGACGCTGACAGTGGCCCTCCTGGCCTGGGTCTTCACTCTTACCTCCCCCAAATGTTGGGGAGCTAGTCATTGCGCCACAAGGTTTCATCTACAATCAATATTATGCAAGATTCATAAAAGTTTTTAGGTTACTTTTTTAAAAAAATGCTCATACACTTTACATGGTTTGAAAGGCAAAAAACGTGGCGAGGTGAGAGCTGAGAAGTGTGGCTCCCACCTCCCTGTCTGCTCTCCACTTCACTGGCCTCCGTGTATGACCACTCTGATTAGCTGCTGTAGCCCTCTGGGTTCCTGCAAATATAAGTGTATTTTTCATTCCATCCACCTCATTAATGCAAATGACTTCCTCTGTTTTGTCTTCCATTTTGACTTTATATTCCTATCAGTATACAGATATCAACCAGGTTGTTGTTGATCCTCTTAGTGAAGGTCTGGAATAGCTGGTACCTGGAGGAGAACTTAAAGATATTTGAGAACAACTTCATGAACTTTTAGTTTTTCTCCTCATTCCTGTTTTTCCAGTTTTAACATACACACAATCTGATAGGAAGCAAAAGAAGCTGTACCAACTTTCCTCAAAGAAAAGACAATAAAACACTCCAGCTATTTCTTCTCACTGTCTTCTAGAAAAACACTTTTTGGGGAAGCATTTTTCTACACTAGCTTGAGCTCGATATCCAGAATTGGTCATTGGAGAGCATTTGTTCCTGCTTTTTGACCTCCACTGTTATACTCTAGCCTCCATCTTCAAACCGTGGCCTTCCCACTGTGAGCAGATCTTGGCCACTGGACATCCCAAGCAATGCTTTCTCTATAGTCAGCACTGACCAGGGCTCCAGGGATCCAGATACCCTGATAAGCAAAGAAAGAAACGCAGGTTGTTTGACGTAGGGTCAGGAGACCAGGTGTACCTCACACTGAGCAGTCAGGAAGGCCTTTCTGAAGAGGAGATGTGGAATCCGAGCTAAGAAAAGATCTGAGAGTAGAAGATTCCAGAAAGAAGAGATGAGCAAAATGTGGTTCAGAAACAAACTAAAGGTGGTGGATGCAGCTGGAGCACAAGGAGCTTCTATAAACATGGAGTCCATTACCTTCTTCCCAATGGAACTGGCCCCTTGCTCCCCTCCAGCCCCCCAAGGAAACTTGTGGTCACTTTGCCTTCTTCTCTCTTTCCAGTCCTGCATTCACCAGCCCCTTCTGTTTCCACTCTCATCACCTAGGAAGCCTTTATTGTCTCCAACTCCTGGAAGGTGACACTGAACTTTAAATAGCAGCAAACCTTCAAAGTGAGGGGAGAAAATGATGATTTGATGTAATTATGGGCCCAAAGTCTTGATTTTTATATGATAATGCCCTGGTCCTATTTCCTCCCAAACTAAGACAATTTCAAATAATCATGCTTAGTTTACCGGCTAATTGCTTTATTTGTTGTAATTGTTATATCATGTATGCTCTTTATTTTGCCTGGTTTGAACAATTACCTGTCAGGAAGTTGATTACATCCGTTGTTAGCACAGGTACTGTACGTGTAGGGTGTGTGAGACAGGAAGCAACTCACTTTTCTTTAGTTTCTAGGGGGAAGGTAGTATGTCCACATGCATAGTAAGAAACCATCTACATTTGAGTAAAAGGTTCTTTGGTTTTGATCTGAGTTATCTGCACAAATAAAGACTTTTGAGGATAAATTACAGTAAGGACCTGCAGAGTGGTATGCTGTGCACATGTGCACAACCTATGGGTGTGCCCGTGTCACCTGGATAGTGCACCTGGATCGTGAACCTACAGTGCGCAGCTCTGCTTCCTCTCTGGAGCTCCCGAAGAGTCTCTGCTGATGCCCTGAGCCAGCCTTGCTCCTGGGGCTTGGCACTGCTCCTTGTTTTTCTGTGCTGTGGTAGCTGATTGTTGTAAAAGGCCCAAGATTCCATCTGAAGAGAAATTAAGGAACAAAGACCAGCTGACAGCTCCAGTGGAAGGGACTGCAGGAGGGGAAAGGGCAGGGAATAGAAAACCTCCCAGCCTAAAACGACAGATTTGCCCTCAAGCAGGGGGCCCATGCTTTTTCTTTCTGAACAGTCCTTTGCTGGAGTTGATCCTTGGTATCCACTGCAGACTGGTTTCTGGACCTGTCCACAGACACTGAAACCCACCAATGCCCAAGTCTCGTACTAAAAATGGCCCCCACACACCTCCTGTGTACTTTCAATCATCTCTAGGTTACTTGCGTAAAACCTAGCAAACTGTAAATGATTGTTAAATTCTGTTGTTAAAGGAATGATGACCAAAACCAGAAGTCTGTGCGTGTTCGGTAGAGATGCAACAATCATGAGCCTAATGACACAGAACGCACCACCAACAACATGTTCTGGGAATATTTCTGCTCCATGGTTGGTGGAATCTATGGATGCAAAACCTGCAGACACAGAGAGCAGACCACTGTGCAGGCTATGAGGCTAATCAAGCAAGCTTGAGCATCTTTGACGTTATTTTTCTCATTGAATGAGAGCCGTTCCTTATACCTAGTGGACACACACAATAGGTTTGTTGATTACATTCACTTGTTCATTCCACAAATATTTTTTTGAGCATCTGCTGTGAGTCATGCTCAGATCTGAGAGATAGAGATGCAGCGGTAAGCAAAACAGTGAAGAAAGCAGACTAACTTTGGGGAGCTCATTGTACAGTAGAACTCATGGGTTTGAGGTTTTGTTTTTAGACATTGAAAGTAGTCCTAGTCTACTACTAGAATAGTAGTAAAAGGATGATCTCAGAAATTATTTTCCATCCATTTTCTTATATTTGTCAAAAAGTTTAATGAAAGCTTTTGAGGCCCACGGGATGGAACTGTCCCAGCCCTTACTGGCTTTGAATCCATGTTACTCCCTCTGAACTTTGGTTTTCTCATCTGAAAAGCAGATATACCAGAATCCCCTAGAGATACTGTATTAAATAGAAAGCATATATAAAATACATGCCTAGCGTACACTGAGTTCTTAATACATGGTCCCTATTAATGTTACTATGTGCTCTGAAAGTATAATGAAAATGTACAAACTCCAGTTTCTTCCCCACTGAGGTTCACTATTTTCCAAGGATGCCAGACTCAAATGCAGGATCTAATCACTGAGCAATTCCTTAGAGTACATAATTAGGTGATTCAGGAAATTATAGGGGGCTCACTGTAAATGCCATAGGAACCCCGATGGAAAAGATGAATTTTGACTGGTGGAGGATTAGCCCTGCACCTGGCTTTGCAGGAGCAATGTAAGGGAGGCCTCAGGGGCCCCAGGCTGAGGCTGAGGCAGGAGAAGGTGTGGTGTGCTGGTGGATGGGGAAAAGACAACTGGAGGGACAGGGACAGGCAAATTACAACTTAGGGTCAGTGCTAAAACCTCTCTGAGGTCCAACTGGGCCGAGAGAAGAGAGGACATGCCTTCCTTTCATTCTCTGTCTTTGCCCTGAAGCAAAGTCAGGGAGTAGGTTGGCTGGTTCATGAAAAGCACTTTAAAACTAAGCAGATGTTGGTTTCAGGGTATAATGTAGCCTGTGGAGTTAGCCCAGAAGGATGGCATGTACTGTTTGGTTTGCCAGCTTGGGGCAGAATGTACTAAGATAATTTGTCAGGGGCAGGGAGAGGACAGAGCCCTCTCTGTGTTTGTGCATATTTACCACCTGGGTGCCACCTTTCTCACAGAGCTGGGGAGGTGGGGAAGCTCAGGACACTAAACGGGGTGCTTCACTGCAGGGCTAATGTCGCCATTTGCCCAGAGAGCCCTGAGATCTCTGTCTTCTACTCCTCTGCTTTGGGTACAAATAAGATATCAACCTGCAGGCATGCCCGGTAGTCAAAAAGATCCTTTCCACTTCACCTTATTTAAGTCAAGGGGACCAAAGCATTTCCCAAATCTCGTTTCAGTAGGCTTCTTCTAAACCTAGGTGGGGAGAAGGTCACTGAATGAAATTAGACAATTCATGAGGGTTGATATTATCGTGAAGGCTGGGAGACTGTGTAGAGAAACACCATTAGGAAATAATGCAATTAATGTAGGATGACTAAGGAATTGTGCTTCTACTTTTCAGAGTAAAAAAACAAAAGCAGAGACCAGTCAGATAATCTGCCTTGAGAAAGTGAACAGAAAGGCCAGAGTCCTCTAATACAGCAGTCCCCTACTGTTTTGGCATCAGGAATCATTTTCATGGAAGACAATTTTTCTACAGATCAAGGTCAGAAGAGTGGCTTCAGAATGATTTGAGTGCATTACATTTATTGTACATTTTATTTCTATTATCATTACATTGTAATATATAATGAAATGACTATACAACTCACCAACATGCAGAATCAAGTAAATAAGATAATGGGCTGGCCATGCATGGACTGACATAAGTGTCTGATTCTAATTTAAAGCCTGCCACCAGAGGCAACTTAATTGTCACTTGCTGCTCACTGATAAGGTTTTGATCTGAGTCTGCAAGCAATTGATTTATTATGGTCTCTGCAGTCTAACCTCTCTGCTAATGTTAAAATGTATTTGCAGCCACTCCCCAGGCTAGCATCACTGCCTCTGCTCCACCTCAGATCATCAGGCACCAGATTCTTATAAAGAACACACACAACCTACAAACTTCACATGCCTGGTTCATGGTAATATTTGTGCTCCTATGGTAATCTAATGCTGCTGCTGCTCTGACACAAGGCAAAGGTGGTGATGTCACTGATGGGGAGTGGGTTATAAATACAGATGAAGCGCCTCTCCCCTCCTGCCAATCATCTCCTACTGTGCAACCCAGTTCCTCACAGACTATGGACCAGTATCAGTCTGTGGCCTGGGGCTTGGGGACCCTTGCTCTAACACATCTAGGTGATTGCAACTAGGGTGTTCCTTGAAGAGTTACAAAATCATTTACATTGTTGTGAATGCAATCTTCAAAATTCTTTAGATCTTGCCAAACTAAAACTCTCTACCCCTTACATGATAACTCCTTACTCCTGCCTCCCCTGAGCATTGGAAACTATCATCCCGCTTTTTTTCTGTGAATTAGACTGGGCTAAGTATCTCATGTAAGTGGAATCATGCAATGTTTTTCCTTTTACATCTAGCTTATTTCACTTAGCATACAGTCCTCAAGGTTTATCCAAGTTGTGGCACCCACATGTTCAAATTTCATTTTTAAAAGGCTGAACAATATTTCATCACACACACATGTATCATATTTTGTTTATCTATTCATCTATCAATGGATATGTGTCAATTTACTTTTAAGGCAACTGTTTTTATGGGTTACAAATTCACATGATTCCAAGTTCAAATAGTATTTATGTCTTCTGCCTGTGTCCCTCAGCCACTGAGCTCCTTTATCTACGAGCCAAGAGAATTTATTTCTTGAAGATACTTCCAGAGCTTTTTACACATGTAGAAGAAAATAATAGCATACTACACATGCTATTCTACAACTTTCTTTTTTACTTAACATTTCTTGGAGATATTTACAGACATAGAATTTATACATATATGTGTATTACACAATTCCCCAGAAAAACAAAGAGAATCTATGTAGGTACAGTACACAGAAAGACATTTATTAGGAGGGATTGGTTCTTGTGGTTATGGAGGCAGAGAGGTACCACCGCCTGCTCTCTGCATACTGGAGGCCCAGGAAGACCCAAGCTGTACTTCAGCCAACACCAACTTCTCCAGGCCAATTCTCATCAGTTAGGTATGCCTGCCCACACTGGCAAGGACACATGTTCTTACTCAGTCCATCAATTCAAGTGCTGTGTTCTCCCAGAAACACTCTAAAAGACATACCCAGAAATAATGTTTTTTGCTAGCCACTTGGGCATCCCTTGGATATGCCAACCACAATGACATAAAATTAACCATCGCATGCATACATACACACATCTATGTATCTGTGTGTATTTTACTCCATAATACATCAACCAAGCCCTCTATTGATGGACATTTATGTTGTGTATAATCTTTTGCCAATGATCCTATTAAAAAGTAACAGGCACAAGTCATTTTCTACAGGTGAGACAGCAGAATGGGAGAGTGGATCTGAGGTTTTGACAATTCCTTTCAGCTGTGCTTCATAGGTGCTTAGTAGGTATTCCTGATGGCTTTTACTCGATTCTCATAAATGCACTACCTAGTATTATTTCATTCATTTCATAATCAAGATTAAGGAGAGGCAAAGCAGTTTGTTCCAGGCGACAGAGCCATCAGATGGTAGGGGTTCAGTTTTAAAGTTGGTGCTGTGCCCCCATCTCCACTTGAACATCTTGTCACAGTCTTTTTTATGGTAGATCCCCTACCTGCACCCAGCCTGGAATAAGCCCACCGGCTGCCCATCAGAGAGGCGGGTGGACTCCAGCCAACTGCAGGGAAACTGCGTCTAGCTCAGTGCATCCTGGGAGCTTCCAGAGTAGCTCAAGGCAGAAGACAACAGGAAAGTAGCCCCCAGGGTCCTCAGTGAGGGCTGGGGCTCCAAACTCAACTTTAAGCACTTCTTCCTGTCTAGACTCCTGTTCCTCCGTCCTCATCGGCCTGCCCCCTGGCCCCGCCCCTTCCTGTCACCCTCAAAGATTCCATGACCTCTGGCTGCCCCTGGGCCAGACTTTCCTCCTTGGCTGCCATGGCAACCACTCCCAACACGCTGAATTACAGAACTGTTTCCTTGACCGTCACCACACACGTCCCATGTCGGGAGCTTCTCCAGGGTGACATTTAGTATTGTCAGCCCTCATCTTTATGGCACAGCTCATCAGGTGAAAGAGGCCTGTCCTGAAGTCTGTGGCCCTCAGCAGGAATCTCTCACCTGACTCAGCAGCACAAGGGCAGAGCCAGCAATCAAAGCTGGTGAGGAGGCAGACAGCAAGGAGGGGCAGGTCCAGGCTCCAGTGCGTTAGCTGCAGGCTTGGGAAACACTGCCGGAGGCCCTTCTGAGGGATGGAGGCCCCATCTTCACGATTGGTTACTTTCTAGTCTAGCTTAGAGTCAGGGTAGATCCCGCCCACCCCATGGTTGCTCATTCAGGCCTCACCTCTCCTGGTAAGTTCATTCTGCCTACTGCACCCAGTAGATTCCTCTTTCTTCACCAGTTCCAGAGTTCCTTTCCTGCATGTCCTTATACATGGCCTGTCCTTACTGGACACGAAATTGGCACATGTCTTATCTCTCCAACAACTGCTACCCCTCTGTCTTGGTTACTTTTCCCTCATTGCTGAGACAAAACACCTGACACCCAAAATAAGGGAAGGAAAGGTTTATTTAGCTTACAGTTTGTGGAGGTTTCAGTCCATAATCGGCTGGCTCCAAGGCAGGGTGGCGTGGCACCAGGGCAACACTTCAAGGCAGCAGCAAACAAAAGCAGCCAGAGTAAAAGGGGCAACAGCAAGCCTCTTTGTCTCCCTTATATTGTACACGGGCCACCCCCCCACCAGGGTGGGTGTAGCATTCACAAATCTCCTTGCCTTCCTTTGCACAGGATGAGGATATTTACAAAGTAAGAACCCTGGGGCCCTGCTGAGTCTCTCAGTTAAAGGTCTAAACTTCTCGAGTTGACACCATGTATCAACCAGAACACCCTCATATAACACAGTGTGTGTGTCCAACACTATTCTAAGCCTGGTGTACATTCAGTCATGAGTCCTCTAAGGGACCCCACATGGAAGAGCCTATTATGATCCCTTTTGTCCAGAGAAGGAAATAGAGGCACAGAAAGGTTAAGTATGTTGCCCAAAGTCACAGGTTAGTGAGTGGTAAGTCCCAGATTCAAAACCAGGCAGTCTGGCTTCAGGTTCTGTCCCCTGACCTGAAGTTCCAAAGTCCTTCAAAGAACTCACATTCTCACCCATTCCCCACCTGGCTGTGGACCACTGCGCAGCAGTACGACTCCCCATCACATCTCCAGGAGAAGGGCAGCTGATCCAGACCCACCACATACACGGCTATGTTATAGTTTAAGTTGGCAGCTACCTAGGTTTCAAAAGTGTTAGCTCTTCTTATCCTCTTATGACTTTCATGGTCAAGGCTGTCTTTCAGTACACTGTCTTCCAGCTCTTCTCCTCACTGCCACCTCTCTGTAGATCCATGCTAATCTATCCCTGTAATAAGAGAAACAAACCAGGAAGCTCTTTTTCCTTAGGATAGTGTGACTGCATGCGTGTGTGTGTGTATGTGTGCGTGTGCATCAGTAAACACACAGTAGGTGCTGTATCTGATGTTTTACTAACCTGAAGTCCTTGAACCAAGCCTTTCCTACATTGCCTCCAGTCTAGAAAGTGGACCCCACAAGAGGATGATGACAGAACAGGCGGGTTACCAGTTGCAAGTAGCCTCAGGTTGCTGGAGAATTTAGATGGGCTGGAAGAAGGAGATGATGAGATTCACAAACCAGCGTGGATTTACACAGTACCTTTCTGTCCTCTCATTCACTGTATTTCTTAGGCAGTAGAGGAAGAGAGGGAGAGAGAGAGAGAGAGGCCAGCCTCCTGGGAGCACATGAATGAAGATGGGGAGTGGGAATTTCTAAGCAGCAGAGCTGTCCCTTCGTAAGCCAGGCCCAGGGGATTCACTTTGCATTAGGCGAGGAGTTCGTGCTGGGAGTGCGTGTACTGTCATCTGGAAGCAGGTCGCAGCGTTCGGTCAGGAAGGCTGAGACGGAGGACTCCGAGGTTCTCAATTAGCCTTCGCTGCTGGGCTTGGCACCGTCACGCCTGCACACGAGTGATTTATGCAGGGCTGGAAGCAAAGCAGGCTGCCTCCAGTTATTGCTCAGCCTACGGCTCCTGCTAGGAGCCGGCTGGGGAGACACCCGTGTGGGCTGCTCAGGTTTGCATATTGATTTGCGGAGTCTCCCACAGATCCGAATGTCATGGCTGGTCTGGTATTCAAAGTTTAAATTCCTTGATTCGGGTCAACTATTTTGTGCAAACCAAACCTGATGACAGTCTGCAGAGAATGAGGAAGGAGAAAAGCTGAGCCTAAAATGACACGACAGATCTTCAAACAAAGAAATCAAAACTTGCATATTTGCAGAGATCACCTACGAGGTCAACACAGGGATTTTTCCTGCTCAAAAAAAAAAAAAAAAGATTTTGAGAACTTCCCTTAGAAACTCCAGACCTTACAGGACCTTCTGAGGAATAGCAAGATTTGTATACAGTGTTCTGATTTTTTTTTTTTTTTGAAGGCGAATTTAATTTTTGGAAACTGTCAAAAATAATTCAGAGCCAAATCTGGTGAACCAGACCAGTAATCAAGTTGGTTGATACCATTTGGGACTTGAAACCGAAAAGCTTAATTATCAAGTAATGTATCTAATTTTCCTCCTAAACCGGCTCCGAAGACCTCCAACAAGAATAACAGAGCTGTTTTTCCCACCACACTAATACCGAGATTGAAGGGCCAGCATCTACTTCGCTAAAAACACTGTGGATTTTTGTTGTCTTTTTTCTTCTTTTAAAATCAACCTTCTTACATAAAACACGTTCAACTCTCCCCCCACCCTGCCCCTGGTTAAATAATACATGATTCCGTTGGCGCACAAGCGTATTAACTAGCACTGTTTTTTCTGTGTTTATCATAGGCCATTCATTTATTTCAATAGTCCACCACTGCCCCTGTGTTTTCCTTGGCAGCCGTCCAGTTCCTGAATGTACTGCCGAACAAGGAGCAAGTAGTTTATCATAACACGGGCCTGGGATTAGGGTTGAGAAAAGCAGAGGGAGGTCGCAGCTGAGCCGCCGGCCTGCGCTGGAATTCACGCGGGGCTCCGTTCCCCTCCAGGCCGCTGTCTTGCCAGGGAGGTCATCCTGTGTGGCTCGGCTCACTGCATTGTGGTCAGCTGAGCTTCGCACTGTGCTGGGCACTGGGCTTGGTACAGGAAGAGGCTGAAAGAGGAAAACACGGTTGCTGCCCTTTGATAACTGTGTGGGAACAAAAAGCAAGTGCTATGAAAGAGGCCCAAATAAAATGCCATCAGGTGGGGGTTGTGCAGAGGCAAAGATCCAGGGGCAGAGACAGTAAAATGTGCGCAGAAGGAGGTGGCATTAGAGCAGCGGCCCACAAAGGGTGGCACCGGCGGGGGTCCTGAAGCCCGGGTCTGCACGGAGTCTGAGCTACCGCCTCGGCCTTCTTCTGAGAGCTGAGATCTCCACCAAGCGCCCACAGCCAGGCTGTTTTGCCTATGAGACACAGCATTAGGTGAGAAGTTAATCACGAACATGAATCAGCCTTGTTTTTCCTTTCTAAGCTTTCCGGGGAAGGGGCCAGGCCCCTCGCTGTACGTCCAGGAAGTCATACTGCGGGGAAACATGAAGCCAGCCATTTCTCACCAGGGCTGAGCCCTCACCTGCGTCTAGAGATTACAGGGGGATTTATTATGTTACAGAGGAAGAGAATCCCTCAGCATGGCAGGCAGGAAGAACCATTTCATGGGCCGACTGCGTCTTCAGTTCCACCCGGGCTGTGACCACTGGGCAGTGTCTCATTTCAAAGAGCCCCACCCCCACCCTAGCTCTGCAGCCCCTCCCGCAGACTGACCTGCATCTGGGTCAGAAACCCCTTCTAAGCCAGGCATGGTGGGTGATACCAGCACTCTGGGAGGCTGAGACAGGAGGATCACAAGTTTGAGTCCAACCTGGGCAATTTAATGACTTAGGAAGACCCTGTCTCAAAATTTTAAAAATTTTAAAAGCATGGGTATGTAGTTCTGTGTAAAGGCCCTGGGTTCAATCTTCAGTAGTGAAAAAAAAAAAAAAAAAAGTAATCCTTTTTGGCAAAAGTTTCTGCTCTCTATCCTTTCTCTCAGCCCAGAATAGCCAACTAATACTGAAAACCCATTTCTCATCCAAACCAGAAGGTTGCACTTTCTGGTTCCACCAAAAACTCTTCTCTCTCTGGCCCTCTTCTGGAACGTCCCTCACTCACAGTTCCCCGTGTGCTTCCTCACAGCCTCGCTACTTCAGTTCCACAGTGGTCCACTTGGTACCTAATATGTGCCAAGTAACTGCTGCTTTCAAAGACAGGGGACGCTGTCTGTCTGCCAGTGCTTGGGGGAACACCACTGGGCTCTGCTTTCAAATTTCAACAATGGCACCGCTTCGTCTTGATGCTGAGTCTTAGAAAAGGCTGTGCCTGGCTCAAAGATACACATCACAAACTATATGTTTCCCTACCCCCCCAGCTTCTCTTTGGGAAATCCTGAGTCACAGATCTTACAAAGAAAGGCCTCAAGATCTCACCAGAACCTTCGTAAATCTCGATAGGGAGCCAGTACTGAAAAGTGTTTCATTCCTTCCTTTCCTTCGTTTTCCCTTAGAGCACTGAATTACTACGTGCAATTAATTAATCAGAAAACTTCAGTGGCTTTGACTTCATAGGTCAATGCACAAGCCAACTAATGTTCAAGAAATTCCATTTAACTCTGGGTTTGCATGTCACATCTATTTATGTAGCAAAGGGAGTCTGGGGGTATTTAAAAAAATTTTTTTTCTTCTTCTTCTTCTTCTTCTGCCCCAACAAAGTTTCATGTGGGAAACAGGCGCTAGGGAGTGCTAGAGCCAACGGGGTTTCTTGCTGTCGAAACCGAAAGCGAGTTAGCCCTGCCTCGGGAGTACACAGCGAGGTGGACTTTGGCAACTTATCTAGGAAGGAGAATTCCCAAAGGGAGGATGAAAAGAACACACGGGAAACTGCGTAAATGTTGGCATAACAATAACTCAGCCAAGATTTCCCTCCTAACACACACAGCTGCTCAGGTAAGGCTCCAGACGCTGTGTGCCGTGTGCTGTTTTCACGGGGACACACGTACACCAGAGGTTAGGCACAGACATGGCCTAAAATCAAAATCGCTTGTTACCCACAAAGCCAGTGCTTACATCGGCGCAGAGGCCAAAGGCAGCGGATGAGGATTGCACGCGCACGCACACGCACGCACACGCACGCACGCTCACCGAAGACGTTGGTAAACAAGCATGCTGTCTTGGTCCTGTCCTGGTGTCTTTCAAAGCTTAATTTTTTTCCTCAGGCCTCTGTTTTTACTTTCAACACAATTAAACACATTAGCAGACCAGTGTGGGCAGGACTTGGGGGAGTCTGTGGGGTTGCCATCCCTGAATGAAGAGGAGGAAAAAAAGTGCCCGGGTGGGGCACAAGGCAGGCGAGGGTACAGGGGTGCAGGTGGGGGAGTGGAGCATGCGCACTGACACTGCCGGTGCAGAGCGGGTCTGGCTTCCGGAGCCACATCCACGGAAATCTATGGAGCCGGCATCCCCGTGCCCTGGGTCGCCTCAGCCTGGGGCCTAGGGAGACAGATGGGGGGCATCCGGGGACACAGTGGCCGACGGGATGGTCCGGCTGTCACCACTGCTTCCAGGTTTCAGGGCACCCTTGAAAACAACCCCTGTTATCCTGAAGCCACGCCGCCTCCTTGGAAGGCCCTGTAGCGTGGCCAGCTCTGACCCCTGCCCACCCGGGAGCTGCGGGAGGTTCCCTGAGCGAAGGTGCCTCCACGCTCAGCCGGGTTCTCACCTGGGCCCAGCCCTGCGGCCTCTCGGGTGTAGGGACCTGCATCCCACTTACCTCACAGGGACCCCAGCGCAGGGGTTAGTCCTCTGCTTCTCAAGGGTGGATTTTTAAAATGCTGATGGATGTCTCAGGCACTTTTCCAGGGCCCTTCCACCGAGGCACCAAATTGTATTCTAGTTCTGCAGGCACAGAGCCTACATGTAGTGGCCCTCATGTACAGGGATGGGACATACAGGGCTCCCAGACTGGCGGTCTGTGAAGCTAGCATGTCTGGAAGCTCAGGTCGAATGCCACATCTGGGTAGAATGAATAGCACACTGCACTTCTCCCTGCTGGCCCTGTTCAGCACCATCTGCGCTGCCTGGTAGCAGCTGGACACATGTCAGGAGGAGGACGTGGCCAGTAGGCCACACATGAGGACTCAGCCATCTGTCCAGAGACATAGTGCCTCTCCACCAAGGCAGGCGGCTGCAGAATGGAACCTTGCAGACTGTGTGCAGGGTCTCGGGGAAATGCAACCACTAAAGGACCTGCAAACCCCAGAAGGCCCAGCACTTTGTTAGGTGTGCAGGAGGCCAAGTCCAACAGCATGCAACTCCCTCCTCATGCAAAATTTACAACACTATCGACCCATCAAGCATGATTCCCCAGTTGGAAGAAGCTTTTAGTGTGTTTAAACGCTGAAGAGACCAAGCTGGTGGAGAGAGAAAGGCTAAAGATTCAGAAGAGGATGGGAAAGAGATCCATGAGGAACCTCTAGAAGCTGCACGCCAGAAAGCAGGTGGGGAGCAGGGGCTCACAGTGGTGCTGTTATGGGAAGAAGGAGAAAAGCCAAGGCTATGGCCCTAGAGGCTACAGGTTTGGTGCTAATAGCAAAGGAGTCTGATTCTGTATGTAAACAAGAGCTGTTTCATCCAAGTGTTTATGTGGTTGCAACTGGACAAGGGACAAAGAAAATGACGGTGAGAAGTCAAGATTCTGAATGGAGCAAAACCATGCGACAGCTTACATGTGTGGGGGCCCCTTCCCCATTTTTCAGTGCTTTTCTCTGTAGCATGCTTAGAGTTGACCAGAGAAAACATTCTGGGGATGCTACCTTGTGGAGTCCCCAGAGAAGACAGGCCTGGCAGATTCTGGGAGCTTCAGGTGTAAACTGTCCCTCGGCCCAAAGAGTCTCTGGGGACGGCGAGAAGCAGCTTAGCAGGGCCTGGGTGTAATGCCTGCTGTTTAGTAAGGACAGATGCCAGGGGGAGCTGCTGCCTAACACATTCTGCGTTCTCCCTGGAATATGTCTTCTCAGATGATGCCCTTTCTCTCTCCATGGAAAAGTACAATAGTGTGTATCCAGCTATTTCAAATGAAAGCTGCTTGTACTTAGTGGTAAGGGCTTTTGTTTTCCCAAGGCCATGTCTACAACCCCTCACAGCACAGCTAGCACATAGCAGAAACACAACAAAAGCTGAATAAATAATTGACTTCACAAGAAGGTTATCTGTGAAGATGGGAAAATAATTTGGAAATGACTGAAAACGTCATTGTCACAACTACTACTACCTTGGGCCAGGGTTATAGCTCAGTGGCACAGCACCTGCCTGGCAAGCATGAGATCATGAGTTTAATTCCTGGTACCAAAACAAAACCAACAACAACAAAAACAAACAAAAAATCAATTGCTACTACCTCTTAATTCCTATGGATTACAGGGTTAGTTTGACATTTGAATCAAAGATTTTAAATCCTTCATTCTACCGTCCATCTGGTGTTAACATCTTGGTCATTCCTTTTGGGTATCTTTTTTATACCTTCAGTCTTCTCTTATTTTGCCTCAGTGGGATCAAACTGCATATGCTGCCTTGTGAATCTCTTTTTCTCTTCTCAGACATCTTCTCCCAAAGTCTATGAACTCCATTTCAAGTCTAATTTAGGTGACCACAAACAACCTGGGTAGACACAAGATTGGCATCCAGAGAGGTGTGTAAAACTCTGTGTACATCTGTACTTAGAGGGCAGCAGCAGAAGAGGGACCCTCATGAGACAGAAAGTGGCCAGAAAGATGAGGGAAGGACATGAGAAAGGAGTACCATAGAAGGGAGGGAAGAAGGGAGGGAGGGAGGGAGAGAGAGGGGAGAGGTTTACGGAGGAAGCCATGCTAGCCCAAATGCTGCAGACTGGGGTTCCCAGTTCCGTAAGCAAAGGGCTGAGAGAACCTGACCCAGCCAAAGGGAAGTTCCTCACTGTATGCTTTCCCATGGCTTCAATTTCTTCCTACTGTGAAATAAGAAGAGTGATTCTTATCTGTCTACCAGCTGGACGAAAGCTGGCTTAGAGTGATGGTGTGAAGTATGTGTTTTGAATGGGTACTGAGCAAGATTGCATTTAGCTGCATTTAAGAGAAATTCAAATATACAGTCATACCAAACGGATTTCATTTTTCTCAGTGAGAAGAAATTTTGAGGCAGATCAGCAGGTAGTCAAGGGCTGTTATAACTGGGGAAGGCGAAGCTAGGCGTCTCACCCCACTGAACTGTTTATTCCATCATGCTTAGTGTACAGCTGTCCTCCTTGTGGTTGCAAGGTGGTCGCTCTACTTCTAGCCATCATGTCGACCCTCCAACAAAAAAGGAAGATAAAGGCATGCACAAAATTCCCATATTACCTAAGTGTCATTCTCATCAGAAGCCCCACTACACAGATAGTCGACATATCACTGAACAGAATTTCTGCTGCCATACAGAGGGTGGCGTGAGGGTAGGAGTATTTTCACCTGGACACATCATTCTTTCTGGTAAAGAAGGGAAAAGGGAATGGACATTGGGGAAGCAATCAGCAGTATCTTCCTCAGGGTGAGTATGGGAGAAAGCTGAGGCCTGAACATTAACAGCATGCAGGCTGCTTAGATTTATTACACTTCTTTGTGAGAGACCAAAAAATTAAAGCAATCCATTTGATTCTAATTTTAACAGGAAGTAGAGAATAAATCACACTCAGGCCTGGCCCGGCTTTTCTCATAAAGTAGACCAGTTCCAGGGAGCAGCGTCCACTCAACCTCTGTGTTCCAGCCCTTTTCACTTTTCCGACAAGGCTCTTGTTGTGTTTTGTTTTCATTAAATTCCACCTTGCAAAAATAGTTAGAAAAATCCAAGCTTAGCAAGTAGCGGAGAGACCTGCAGGGTCTACGGACGGGGCCACGCAGGCCCATGTGAGGGACTCTCCCTCCTGGTGACCGTCACTCCCAGGACCTGTTTAATCTCCAGACTGGCACGAGGCCAGGCAGCAGCAGCTCTGAGCCAACAGAGGAAGATCTTCCATCACCAGGAAGGCGCGGCCAGCTCTGGGGTCGAAGGAGAAGCCGAGCAAGGCTTCTCCAGCTTTTCTCATCAGGCAGCAAATGGGCTATGAAGGTTCCATTTTCTCTGAGACTCCTGGCCCTCATCGTGCTCAGGAAATAGTGGGCTGCTGGGGAGGGGGTCTGGGAGGTGAGGGCCACTTCCACTCCTGCCCCCCACCTTGCTAGAATGCCATCTTCGCTAGCTAAATGGGAGCACAGGCCAGAAGCGGTTGGTCTAAATGAGCACGCGCTTTCTGGAACAGGCCTGATGAAAGGGAAGCCAAGTGGAGCTCCGACGGTGTGCCAAGCCCTGGCTGCCAAAAGGGAAGCCAGATTGTTTCCAGAGGACCACGGGTTCCTCTGGATCTTCACTGTGGCCGGCTGGCACCCTCCGGCTGAGGGGAGAGACGGCTCTGGGGAAATTCCAGTCGTGATTCACTGAAGTGGGAAAAACAGCTCCTGCTCCGAAAGATTCAGGCCTGAGCTAAAGGAGCTTGGCATCTTCTTGGTCTTGACATCCATGGGAACCATAGACACCAAGATCAGGACCCAGGAGATGTAGCCACCCGTCCCCACTGAAGCCACTGGACCAAGTAAGTGACTTCGCCCCTCTCACTTGGTCTCATCTTGGTCTGTCAAGTGACTGTCAGCATTCTTCAGAGTGGCCACCAACATTTGATTTAAATTTCATCAAAATTGTTTCAACAGTGTACAGTTTAAAAGAGCGAGAGAGACGAGCAAACTCAACTGTACCGATTTTAGCTCACTGAAGAATGCCAGTGTGTTCATTCTAGAACATTTTTTTGTGGGGAGACCTTGGAGTAAAACCATCTTGCCATGTGTGTAATAGAACCTATTCTGAGGTTGCAAAGAAAGCTATCTTACAGCAACAATAACAATTTTTTAAAAAACTTATTGCCATGTGCAACTAGTTATCTGAAGAATTGTTCTCAATACTGTACAAGCAAGCACCACAGAAACACAGAGGCGGACCTCAGCGCTCCACGCTGACTTCGCACTGGGGCCGAGTGTCACAACAGCCTTATTACGCTCCTTGGTTAACCTGCAGCTTAGCCTCATTTTAACTTGGAAATGGATTAATACTAATAAAATGCTTCTTTGTCTAACCATGCAGCATGGCTGTGTGGCTATATGATGAAAGTGTCTGAAAGGCTTTGGGGCAGAGACTGTGGAGGGGCCGTGGCTCCGGGGCTCCCGGACTGAGCACCTGCTGTGAGTCAGTGTGTCCTGGAGACCGGGCTGCCACAGCAGAACCACAGCGGTGGCCAAGAAGGGGACAGTTAAAGCTTCCTGGCAGCCAGACATGGTGGTCCACACCTGTAACCTCTGAACTCCGAAAGGCTGAAGCAAGAGGATCGCAAGTTGGACCCCAGCCTGGGCAATTTAGTGAAAGCCCGTCTCAAAATTTAATTTAAAAAAGCTGAGGGATGTGGCTCAGTGGAAAGGCCCTGGGTCGAATCGCCAGTACTGGAAAAAACAATGACAAAAACAAAAACAAAAACAAAGCACTTGCACACAAGATGCTCAACTGATATTTATCGGCAGAGCCAATGCACGGAAGGACTTGAGTCTGTTCTAGATTGCTGGGAAGCCAGGAGTCCATGAAGGACCAAAGCAAAAGAAGAATATGTCATGGGCCAGCAGTGAGCATCAGACTGCTGGCCGCAATGTTCTTGGGGCGCAGGGTGCAGTGGAAGAAAAGAACCAGTACTTCTCTTCGAGAGACACCTCTCAGCTGGTAAAACTCAGCCCTCAGTCCCTGCTGCTCCTCCCAGAAGCTGTTCTGTCCAGGATGATGGGTGGAGTGGCCGGCTGTTCGCTGAGAACCCTGTAACCTGCTGTGGGTGCTCGGTTCCCTGGAGCTGAGGAAGCAGCATAGCATCGCTCAGCGCTGCCGCGTCACTGACACAGCTGTGGCCTGGGCCCCAGCTCCTCATGCTGCGTAACAACCATGCAGGCAGCCCGTTACAAGGCGGCTTCCAGCACCCCTCACAGCGATCCCTGCTCCTCACGTCTAACATGAGCTGAGAAGATTCATTCCCAGCAAGCTCGCAAGTGGGACTGATTCTGCTGGCCCCAAACATCATCGGATAGGACACACGACACATCTTCAGCGTGTGTGGGGACTGCAGGAAGAGAGACCCTGTGGTCGGATAAAGGGCACAAGGGTTCCCCTTCGTGTCCCCATTTGTGAAAGAGCTAACAAGATGGCTTGGATCTGGACCTACAGAGGGTGCCGGACAGAAGGAAGCCCCAGGAACACAGGAACAAACCGGCCAAGCTTCTGCCTGGTTTCCCAACAGCTGTCTGTCCGAGAGAGCAGCATGAAGAGGAAAAGCCAGTCAGGTGGAGAGCTGGCCCTTCCGAAAGGAGCACGAGAAGTGAAGGAGAAGCAGAGGAGTCCGCAGAGCACCGTCGAGACCGGGACTGACGGACTGTACCTCTCAGAGAGACTGACGAGGCACTTTATGAAAAGCTGTACGGTGGCTTTGATGCCAAGAACAAATGTTACCCGACAGTTACAAGCAGAGCTAAGTAATTTGCCCAGTCACAGGCTGCCTACCCTATTTTCCTGGCGCTTCTCTTATTATTCTCACAGCAAATGCTTGTCTTGGGCAAGAGACACCAGAAGGACCCTTGCCCTCTCATTGCCATAGCTCAGCAGACTCTTGCAGACCGCTGCTCGTGAAGAAGGGCCCGAGACAGATCCCTGGCCAACATGGTGGTGAGTAGAGCCCTAGTCTTTTCAAATCTGCTGCTCAAAGTCTGTTCTGAACCTAGTGAAAGAAACAAACAGATGTTGTGTAGTGCAGGGTACTATATGTTGTGACTTCAATTGGGAAAAGCATGTGACTCATTCCTATAAACCGATTAAAATATTTTCTTTCTTCCATAATTTAGCCACAAGCATTAATTAAAGCATCAAAGAATATCCATTTGGACCTATAAATCTTTCTAACTAGCCAAAGCAAAAAAAAAAAAAAAAACCATTGAGCACTTAAAACTTTAGAAATGCATTTTCCAATCACCATATTAGAATTGAACATTTTTCTTTAGTAAAGTTAAATTCCAAAAAGGGAAACAAAAACCAAGATGTAAACCAAATTGCTTTTAAGAATTATCCTGTGGCAAGAGTATTTATCTTAACTTAGAAAAACCACCCTGGCCAGTATTTGTGCTGAGTAATCCATGTTTACATACCCTAGAGACAGTCCTCAGCTTAAAAAAAAAAATTGCAAGAGCTAATTTGTGAGTTGGTGTTAAAACTCAAAATGCATTTACTCATGGAAACAAATTGTGACGTGTGGGGGAAAGAGCCAGGAGAGACACACAGGGCGTCACAGGGTGTCCTAGCCTGCGGGCAAGTTGAATACAGGGGCAGCGGTGTGCGCTGGAGCAGCGGGTCCCAGTCAGGTGAACGGGAGGAGGGAAGACTGGGAAGGGAGGAGACCGCAGGACCCCTGCACTGTCCCGTCTACCTGAGTACCATCAACTGGTTGCTTTATTTTGTCCAGTATCCTGTGTGTCAAATATCATGTGGGGTCTAGGGATCTGATGTACAAGACTGAAAGAAAACTATTTTAGTGGAAAGGATAGACATTTTAATAAAGAATTACGAGTGAAGCTTTTGAGATTAGAGAAGTACCTGACTCAGATCAGGCGTATAAAGGAAGGTTCTCTAGAAGATGCGCCATCTAACCTGAGTTCCAAATGCGAGTAATCACACAGGAGGAAGGGGCCGAAGAGTCCAGGGAAACTGCAAGTACAAAGTCCCCAGCACATGAGGCATCGGTAGGAAGAGGTGGGGTGTGTCCCCCTTTGGAACTGTTGACTGCCATGTCTGTGAAGCCTAAATTGTCCTGTAGGCATCTGGGTAGGGAGTGAACAGCTTGGGAGGGAGGGCTGGGCTGAGGGGCACTGGCACAGGGACAGTGGGTGTGGACAGAGTCACCTAGGGAGAGTAGACCCTAAGAAGCCAAGAAAAAATAGTCAAAAACCAGAAAGAGGTCCCTGGGAAAAAGGGCTTTGGGGAACCAGCTAAGCCGAGGGTGAAAGCTTCCATGGTGCTTTGTCCCGGTAGGACCAGAGATGGGGGCAAGAGCAGTCTCCCAGCAGGGGAAGGGGTGCAAGAGAGACGGAGCGGGCTGAGGAGGGGATGGGAGGTATGAGGGGACAGGCAATGGGTCCGCCTCCTCCAGGCATCAGCTAAGCTAGATGTCGAGCATTGGAGTGGGGTGTGCATGTAGCGGCGCCCCTTTTGTTTGCTTGCTCGGAGGGCAGAATCAGGAAAGCAGGCAGTCCAGAGAGAGTAGGTGGGAAAGGGCTCGAGGGCTGGGGGAGAGAGATGGGAGGGAGGGGAGAGAGAAGGGGAGGTGGAAAGGATGAAGATGTGATGCGTATGTGCGGTGATCGCCCATGACGAATGCGTTTATCATGGACTGCAAACATATAGGAATAAAAAATGTGAGGGCGGGGGAGAGAGAGTGAGAGAGAAGATACCAGCAACAAACGGGGGAGGACCTCAAGTGAGGTTTGCCGAGGATGGGTTGGGGTCCCACATCGGCCAGAGGACGGGGCCCCAGAGGGAAGGGTCAGGCGAGACAGCTGCGTGCAGGTGGGGCGGGGAGTCAGCGCAGCTTGCAGAGCTGAGCGCAGCCCTATTGGTGGGGGGCAGCGTTCTGGAGAGGAAGAGCGGGAGGGAGACGCAGGCCCCAGGGCAAGGGAGGCCCCTGGGGTCACAGTGTCCCTTCCCGCCCTACTCAGCGCTCACCTCCTTTGCGCCTCACCAGTGTGGCCGCTCCCCATGGGGCTGACGAGCTGCTAGACGGAAATGACGGCATTAAGCTGGTTTCGCTGGTCCACTCCTTAGCTGGTAGCCCCATTTCAGGCACCTGCATTTGTGTGGATAAGCTCTTGCTTACCTGAATAAAACTCTGATTTAAGAGTTTTCATATAGAACGGCAGAGTCAATAGTTGTAGGCAATGGGCCAAGATAACTATCCACAGGCCACCCCTGCGCTACCTTTGACCTGCACAGTGATCCAAAGGACCAAAGACCAGAAGGCAGGACGCTCTCCAGACCTCCGTGCGCAGAGGAGACGTGGTGCAGCCGGCTGCCTGGGGGAAGTGGACACAAAATGCCCACAGCACATTCCTGCCTGTCCTCCCAGCTCCAGCTGTCCCAGTCCCGGAAGGGCTCAGAATCTGGAGTTCATGGCTCCCAAAGTAACCAATGCAGTCAAAACCCATCGCCCCGGTCAGCCTGGCCTCCTCCATAGCACGTGTGCTGTGGTTGTGTCACATTCACACTGTGTAGTTCGCATAAAGCATAAAGAAGTGCGTCCTTTACGATTGGAGCTGACCTTGCACCTGGTGTCCTCTGATGGTCATGGCAATCATTTGTAATAGATCAGCACTAAAGAACTCAGGGTCTGTTACTGCAGCCTCGGGCACTGGAACTGTTAAAAACATGTCTGGGCTGGAAGTCTTTCTACAGATCTGTGTGTCAAGGTGAGTATGTGACCATGATCCTGCGCCCCTGGGCCCGAGGGTGCACCCACACACACAGAAACCCTTCCTCTAACCCTGTACCCCTCAGCTGGCCTGTGCTCGGACTCCCAGGTGAAGACCGGGGTGCTTGGAATCAGAAACTGATTTGTGAAATATATTACTCATACTGGTCAAAGAAAAGCATTGTGGAGGGTTTGGAAAACAAAAGGGCCTCAAGACAAAGTAATCTTAATTCTCAGAGGCAGAGGCAATCACTGAAATCTTTTTTTTTTTGTCAGGGATCAAACTCACAGCCTTGTGCCTGCCACCAAGCAGGCGCTTAAGCCACTGAGCCAAACTCCCAGCCCTGGTTTTCTGAGACAGGGTCGCACTGTGTAGCTCAGGCTGGCCTTGCTCACATTGTAGCCCAAGCCAGTCTCGAACTCACAACGCTCCTCCTACCTCAGCCCCCCAAGTGCCGGGATTAAAGGTGGGCACCACCACGCCCAGCTTACTGAAATCTATTTAATCCATTTTGTTTTAGCTGTTTGCCTCTGTCTGTCTCTGTCTATCTCACTGTCTCTGTCTCTGACTCTGACTCTCTCTCTCTCTCTCTCTCTTTCTGGGGGTTGTACCTCTGTACAATTTTGTATCCTGCCTTTTTCACTGAATAAATCAGGAAATGTAAAAGCAGGAACAGACCCGCTTTATTTCCACATTTTTCCCCTTTATGTCTTTCTTTATATCTTTCCTTCCTCCTTTGCCAGTATTCCTTTATTTTGGAGCATTTCCATTTTTATCCAAGACCAATTCAAAACATAAAACAGTTTATGCTTTTTGAGTTTTATTTCCTCCCTACACTTGTTAAAATGGACCAGTAAAAGAAAAGTTTTCCAGATTATGATAGATCCACCTCCAACTATATAACTGTTTCAATTTAGAGTCTTAGGATAATGATCTGCCACCATATGTGAGTTATAACTTGAGGTTTTCATAAAAATGTGTCTTGGATGAAGTGCGCCACAGTGCCAAGTCGCTGGTTTGCCTCTGGAAATGACTTGCCTGACATTTACTTTCTGAGTCAGGGGAGCTGTCTGACGAAGGCCAGTGAAGAAGGGACCCGGGGTGTGACTTCAGGTGTGGTCCCTCCCGACAGAGGAGGTGTGCTCTCTGTCGCAGCTTTCCTGCAGGGTGGGCACGATGCCCTGGGAAGCCATGATCTCATTTAAGCCTACACTTGTCTGGGGAGCTGAGGTCAGCCGCAAAGCTATTGGAGGAGAGGAGTCTGCCTTAGGAAGTGGTTTCTTTGCAGGGGGAGGAACGTACCTTAACAACTTGGCTTCTGAGACCTCCCGAGACTGGGAGCCGGGAAAGATGAAACACTGAGCAAACCTCAGGACCGTCCGCACCGCCCCTCCCTATCACTCCCATTGCACAACACAAACAAAAACAGAAATGCTCTCAACTCTGCTTTCCGAAACCCAGGCCCTTCCCCGGATCTGTCTGTTACTGCTTCTGCTTGGATTATTTTCATCTGGGTTGTGTTTTTCTGACCGAAGGCCAGGCCCTTGTCTTTGTCTATTCGTAAAGTGCCATGTTTACTTACCAGTCTTTAGAAATTACAGACCATACCAGGAACGCACGAGAACTGGCCACAGAACCCTCTCAGCTTTTTCTGCACTTATGCGCTGCTGGGGAACGAGACTGGATGATTTTTATAAGGCAGCATTGAAACACTCTAATCCCAAGACACTAAGCAAACTCACCCTTAGCTGTGCATAACCCAGCGCATTGAACTGGCACAGAGACACTGCCATGTGCCCGGTGCCCTGGATGCCGGGCTAACAAGCCACTGCTGTGTGGTCAGGACACAAGCAGCCTGTCCCTTCCAAGGAGCCAAGGAGCCAGCCTCGTGACAGTGTCACGGCGACCACAGTGAGGGCTGGACTTCACACTGCCCTCTGTCCTTTAGGTGCCAACCTCCTGGAGACCCAAAAGTTCCTTGGCCATGATGGGTTCTGTCTCGTGATACGGCTCTGGCCGCTGTCAAGTTGCAGTATTTAGGGGCCACAGGACAGAGAACTGAGCGTTGGGGAGACACCGAAATGCGAGCGTCTGGATTGCGCTAAGAGGCCCAATGAGGCAGGCACAGACAGCGAAGGCGGAAATACCTTCCCTCCCTCCATTCCTCCTTTCCTCCCTCTCTCCCTCCCTCCCTTCTTTCTTTCACTCCTTGTTCCCTTTCTTCCTCCCTTCCTGCTTTCTTTTCTTCCTCCTTTCCTCCCTTCCTTCCCTCTTCTTCCCTTCTTTTCTGTTTTCTTCCTTCCTACCCTACTACTAACTCATCCTCTTCCCTTTCTTTTTCTTACTCTCTCCTTCTCTACTTTCCTTCTTTTCAACTGAACTTTGTAGTAAATTGTCTCCTCCTCATTTGACTATGGACATGACTCCAAAAAGACAGAAATAACTTCAAAATGGCATTTGAGATTCTAATGTTTAATGCTGAGGAGGCGCTGCCCATCCAGGTGTGGTTGGATAGCAGAAGGGACTTAGAGGCATCTGTACCTAACGCGTCCCCTCCCCTGGAAAACAGCAGAACAACCCAAGCGCAACTGAGGGCTGTAGGGGCAGTCTATGTACCCCACAGAGGCACCCCTTCCTCTCATTACTGGACTCACACCGAAAAGGGTTGGAACCATCCTGAAGTGAGCTGGCAGCAAATGGCACCAGGCTGCCAGACCAGGCCCAGTCACAGCAACGCGAGGCCAGGAAACTTTTAGTTGAAAGCAGAAGTGTACTGAATTAATGACCAGGGCAGCTGCAAAGGTCCTTGCAATAGAACTCTAAAACTAAACCAAGATGCCTGGGACGTTGTGGTCTTTCTCTTAAAACAACCCTGAAAGATCAGAGGCCAGGCCCCGTCAGAATAGAATCTTTATATCCTAGAAATCAATTTAATCAAATGTAACCACACACACACACACACACACACACACAAAGGAGGCTTGGAAACTTACATTTTCATCCCAGATTTGCTTCCAAATGTCCTTTGTTGAGGAAAAAGAGTTAAAAATATATGTTTTAAAACAATCGTTACTATTGTAAGAAAAATTTTTAATGAGAACATTGTTCAATGTAGTCACATTTTGTTTCTAAAAATAGATAATGAAATGATTCACAGATGCTGATTTACAAGAAAAATAATAAAGTATGTGAACTAAAACGTATTCGAGGGCGGGATAGAGGCCCTCACTAGAAGCCATTCCATAGTGAGTACTTCCTTCTCCCGGGCTGACCAGGAAATCCCAGACCCTAACTGGACTCCCCGAGGGATGTGAAGGCACATGGGGCCCTGCCCACAGCAGCCCGAGGACCAGAGCTACAGACATGCACTCTTAACAGGAGTGTGTGCACCACTAAAGCAGAGCCCCAAAGTCTGTGCATTCACCTGCACTCCAGGTCATTCTGCTACAGGTGGAGTGTGGGTTACACTTAAGAAGTCATTTTCCGTTAATCCCCGCACTCAGGAAGCTGAGGTAGGAGGAGCGTTGTGAGTTTGAGGCCGGCTTGAGCTACAATGTGAGCAAGGCCGGCCTGAGCTACATAGTGCGACCCTGCCTCAAAAAAATAGGGTCGCGAGTTTGGCTCAGTGGCTTAAGCACCTGCCTCGCAGGCCTGAGGTTGTGAGTTTGATCCCTGGCACCAAAAAACAAAAACTCATTTTCCCTCTTTCAGAATCCTGCCTGTAGCTACCAGCTGAGATTTCTCAGACCCCTCCTATGGCTTGACTAATGCCCGAGAGAGGGCATCTTGTAATATCCAAAACTGTGAGAGCCACAAAAGAAATCATTAGAAATGATGGAGCCCACGTTTTGAACTGAGATTGTGAGCCTATTTCCTTTCAAGTAACTTAAACATTTATACATAGGTTAGACTCTCATAAATAGAAGATGTGGTTCTGGAAAGGCAGCCTTACGTCTGCCATGTTGTATTACTGTCAAAATATACTTCCTCCTCTTGACTCAACCAGACCCTAGGGGTCTGCCACTGGGAGATTGAACTTTCTGCCCCACTGAAACTGGGTGTGGCCATGTGATTTGTTTGGCTGATGAAATGAGAGTAGAATCGGGGCTGCTGCAGTGAGCAGGAACTCACACTGGTTCTGCCCTCTGCGTGAGAACAGGGTGTCCCAGGCAGGAACTGCTCCTGAAGCCTGGTTTCGGAAAGGTGGATCTACAGCAGGACCCACGGCCCTCAAGGCTGGAGAATAAATCCGAGCTGCTGCACGTCCCCGAGACTACAGAGTTGGCTGGTGCCGCAGAGTGGCTTAGCAAGTGGCCACTGTCGCAGCTGCTCATTAGTATTGGCGAAATGCTAAGTAAGGCGTGGCTGGGGAAAATGCCTGGGTCCTGGCTCTGTCTGAAATTCCCTTTTGTCATCTGAATTTTTTGTGCTCACCACCACTGTGTGCTGCCTTTTAATGGCATATTTAATATTAACTGCAGGAAATTATGAATCGTCTTGTAAATACTCGAAGTTCAGAGTTGAAATATCAAAACATCATCAGCTGTCTCTCTTAGAAGTCACTTCTTACTAAGACAGAACATTGAGTACTTCCTGCACTTCCACAGAGAGGTCTCTACCCATGACTGATTAACAGGGCCACAGACTACACGCATGGTTTTGCAGTTTGTTGTCCCAGTTTTCTGTTCTAACTGTGCTATAATCTGTCCTTGTGCCTCTGTGGAGCTATGGTGGTGTGGACTGGTATTTGCTTGCCTCTACTTTGAGGGTGTAGAACAAAACAATTTCCCTTGAGACCATGCTTTCAGGGCACTAACATGGGCTCCAGGATATTTCTTGTATAACATTATCAAAGATCTTTATGGAAAATAGGGTTTCATTATTGAACTATTTCAAGCTCCACTCAACCCCAGTGTGCTAAGTCAGTGACCATGTATCACTGTCAGAACACACTTCTGAGTTCAGACAGGTGGGAGAGAAAGAGATGATTTGTGACTAGCTCACTGCAGATTGTCTTAGTTCCGTCACTGCTGGTAGTGAATGGCTTACTTCTCTCTTGGTCATAATTAGACTTCCTGCATTATCATAGACAAATATCCTTAATATAGTTTAAGCACAAAGAAAGACATGTATTAAAAGATAAAGATGTCTGCAACTTTGTCCATTAAAGTTTTGGTAGCAGAAACAAGAACGAGTGAGACCCAGCCCTAGTTCCCCTCTCCAGAATTCTCTATTTCCCTGCTGCTATAGTTTGAATCTGAAGAGTGCCTTCAGGCCAGTGTGGTAACATCTTGATCCCAATGAGTCACTATTGGCAGTGGGAGGACTTTAAGAGGCGGAGCTTAGGGGGAGGTTGTTAGGTGATTGGAGTATGCCCTTAAAGGGGATCATGTGGTGCTGGCCCCTCCCTCTCCTTCTCTTGTTGTCCTCTGGTAATGAGGTGAGTCGTTTTGCTCCACCATGAACTGCTGCTAGGGTGTGCTGTCTTGTCACAGGCCCAAAGTAATGGGCCCAACCAGTCATAGACTAGTCTCCAAAACTGTGAGCCAGTTGATTGTCTCATGTATTTGTTACAGTGATGGAAAGTGGACTAACACACCTGATCCACAGTTTCCATGATGGGCTGTAGCTCTTCACAGCCCTGGGGTCCACATATTATAATTCCAGCTTCAACCACAGGAGGAATCTCTCCATTATTCTCAATCCCCATATCATCAGTTCACCACTCAGAATGTTCCAAGCACTGTAATTGGTGCTCGAGATATAAAAGGAAATGAAGAAGAGCTCTATGGTATGAAAAAGAGGGGCAGAATTATTTTCCATCAAGTGACCAGGAGGCCAACTCTATTGGTCTCATCAAGAGTCCTCAGGAAGG
Source organism: Dasyprocta punctata (assembly GCA_004363535.1). Lineage (NCBI taxonomy): Eukaryota > Metazoa > Chordata > Mammalia > Rodentia > Dasyproctidae > Dasyprocta > Dasyprocta punctata. The sequence continues at coordinate 34,454 of RJWM01012725.1, forward strand.
TTCATTGCCAGCTGGGCAGACACCTGAAAAGGTGACACACATCAAAAAGAAAATGCCAGATGGGAGCCTTTTGCCTTTTTAATTTCACCCTCACAATAGGATGCCTCACGTGGCACTTTCTTGTGTATTTTTCCAATGCAGGTGTACCCAGCCAGGACTGGTCCTCAGCGTGTTACGAACCTGGGCACATAGTGGAAGATGAGAAGTGGGCACATGAGCATATCTGTCTTGTATACCTGACACCCAAAATTAGAAGAGAAAACATTTGCTTTGGCTCATAGTTTGTAGAGGTTTCAGTCCATAGTTAGCTGACTCCAAGGCAGGGTGGCATGGCAGAGGGGCATCACAGAACAGAATCAGTCCATGGCAAGCAAGCAAGAGACAGTGAAGCAGCAAGCAGACCTTCCTTCTTTCTGTCCCTTTATATTCATCTAGGTTTCCCCTCTTTTAGGGGGTGGCTCTCACACCCAGGGTGGGTCTTCCTATTATCCACACCCAGAACTACGCTAGCGCCACCAGGGGACTAATTTAGTAATCACACCCCTTAATTCCAGCATCACACAACCTAGATCCAGTCACCTCCCAAAACTCCCACCTGTGAGCACATGAGGCTTTTGGAGGGGATATCTAGACGTGAGCCGTAATGGAAGCTTCATCTGTGCTCACAGAAGCTCTCTGTCACCCACAGCACTGACAGAGCTCCACCCCTGTCAGGTCAGCAGGGGCATTAGATTCTCAGAGAAGCATGAACCCTATAGAGAGCTGCACATGAGAGGGATCCAGGCTGTGTGCTTCTTGTGAGAATCTGTTAGCTGATGATCAGAGGTAGAGCTGAGGCAGTGATGCTAGCACTAGGGAATTTAACTCTTTTGTACCACAAACATATACTAAAAAAAATAAGAAACTGAAATCCCCACTCCCCAAGCCATAGAAAAATTATCTTCCACAAAACCATTCCCTGATGCCAAAAAGCATACACCAGTGCACGACAATCTTAATGTTATTTCTCCCTGTTAGTTCTCTTTACTCAGAGCCAGCTCAGTGGCTTATGCTATTCACTACACAGATAATAAAGATAAAAACAAAAACAGGGGTAATATAAGAAGAGTTAGATGAAGTCCTCATTCTTTACAGTTCTTTTGAAACTCATGATCCTCAAAATATGGTCCAGTGATGACCAGAGCTTATCTCTGGAATGAATTAGCAGTTTTTTGACAGCATTTCTGAAAGCAGTCTCACCCCAAGCTATGTTGTTCTCACAACACATTCTATTCAGGTCTAGACAGGAAGACAAGTGGAAATAGTATCTTTGTCCATTTTCTATTGCTGCTACAGAATAACTGGAACTGAATAACTTATAAAGAAAAAAGGCCAGGCATGGTGGCACACGCCTTGAATCCCAGCACTCAGGAGGCTGAAGCAGGAGGATCACTGTGAGTCTGAGACCAGCCTAGGCTACAAAGTGAGTTCATGGCCAGCCAGAACTGCATAGTGAGACCCTGTCTCAAAAAAATAGGGCCAGGGATTTAGCTCAGTGGCATAAGCACCTGCTTGGCAGGTGCAGGGCTGTGAGTTCAATCCCTGGTACCAAAAAAAAAAAAAAAAAAAAAAAAAAAAAAAAAAAAAAGAAAGAAAGAAAGAAAGAAAGAAAAAAGAGGTCTACTCATCTTTATAAAGGTATGATATGGATGGCTACTTAATAGACTTTTAATAGACTTTGACTTTGGTACAGTGAAAATGATCAGACCCAGTGCAAGGCTCTGAATTGAACTCATCCAGTCCTGCTGGGGAAACAGCACAGCCAAAAAGGAAACTAGAACCAGGAGTGAGACTAGAAATTAGGTCTTTACCCAACCCTGCCACAGAAGGGTGGAATTTTGCTAAAACGTGATGTGCCTTCACCACATAAAGGAAACAGTGGCAAATGGTAAATATTAGTCCAATGAAGAGCAAGAATTGCTACCTTCATATCCCCAAAGACAAAATAACCCCCAGAATATATGTGAGTCTCAAAAGGTAGCAGCATCAGGAGGCACAAAATGACTGATTTCTAGGGAAGAAAAAGGAAAATTCAGGCAAAGAAGATGAGCTGAACAAGGACCTGGAGCCAGAAGGAACACAGGGACTTCTGGTTATTCCAGATTTCTATTGTCGGGCAGGGAGAGTGCACCATGAGGCCAGCAGGGAGGGCAGTGTCACGCGGGGAACTTGGCTGTATCCCACAGCTCTGGAGAGTCATTGGTGGTGACCTGCTTTGAACTGTGGCTGCTGTAGAGAGGCAGTTCTCTCTGAGTTGCTCACTTTTCTGCTTGTCCTGTGAGGGAGGTACTGACTCACCTTTCATTCTGGATGATTTCTTCAAAGACATTCATACAGCAAGCATCCTTAAAAGACAGAAGGCAGCTTCCTGAAGCAGAGGGCAGGCAGCATATGAAAGACTCAGGTTCCCTAAGCTGGGGGTTTCCTGGCTGAGGCGGAGCCCCACTACGCACCTGTGTGGCAACCGTCTGGGTCACTCCATGTCGCCTCTGTGAGACTCAAGGAGTAAGAGGAACTGAAGAGAATGTGAAACTTGTGCAGCATATTAGGCTGGGAGTTCTCAACTCTAACCCAGGAAGCTGACAGCTCCCAGGCTGACTTGTCAATTTGCAGATGGGGTAAAGGCTCAGAACCCTCACAGTTCTTAGATCCAAAATAGCTGTATGTTGGCCCAAGAGTTTGCAGTCTATCCAAGTGAGAGATGCTAAGTTTCATTTAAAAAAAAAAAAGCTATGAAAATAAGTATAGAGAAGAGACAATAGAGTTTAGAAATGTTTAGAAAGTTCAATTGACAGAACTTGTGATGGTTTAAATGGGAGAGATGGTGAAGGAGAATAATCACACATGATCCCAAGGTCTAGCTTGATGTTTAGGTCGTCGGTGGGGCTTCTAGGGTATTACTAGAGAAAGGACCAGAAAAAAAAAAAAGGAAAGAAAGAAAGAATCTGGCTTGGAAATAGAACTAAGGGAGAAGTTTCAGGGGGCAACTAAAACTAGAGGTGCTCAAGGGGTATCCAAAGGACAGCTAGAGAATACCTTAATTCTAAAGGTCTGACGCTCACAGGATAGGGGCAAAACTGCAACCAGCACAGAGTGTGGGAAATCAGCAGTGTAGGCGGTGTGGGAGCAGCTCTGAGACGGCCCCTGAAGACCCTGGCCCCTCGGCGCTCATCCCCTCGAGTAGCCCTCCTACTGTATCAAAGTTGGTCTCTATAATAGAATACAGCAGAAGCAATGGTGCATGACTATCAAGGTCAGGGCAATGAAAGCACTGAGATTTCTACTGGGGTATCTGTCTCAGATCACTTGCTCTAGGGGAGCCCATAGTGAAGACACTCTGGATCAGTGATAGCTGACCTTTTAGAGCTTTTAATAACAAGTAACTGGCCGTGGCACACAAGCCATAGGTTCACCGCCACTGCCCCAGATCTTCCGCGGTGGGGCGGGGGGTGGGGCGCCCCTGGGTGCACGAGCTGTGCTGGGAGCAGATCATAACCCCAGACAGATCTTCAGATGGTTGGACCCCTGGCTGATACCTTGATTCCAACCTCCTGAACTAAAGCCACACGTTGTAGACGCACCCAGATCATGACTCATAGCAATAAACTGTGCGAAGTTACAACTGCTATTTTAAGGTGCAGAATCTTGAAGTGATTTATCACGCAGTATTAGATCATGCACATGGTGACTGAAATGTGACTTCTTCCCACGTTCTTCACTGCCAACTCTGTCTCCCACTCTGTTTCTCCTCATCTCTACATAAGTATTTTACCGCTGCCCTGCACTTGGCCTCCTCTGTTTTAGAGGACTCACTCTGAAACCCCTGCCCCAAGCCAACCTCCCACCCTTTCTTCTTCCCTGCAGGGCAGCTTTGCAGAATGGCCTGACCACTTCCTCTGTGTCCCCTTGCTCGTCTCACAGAGGTTTCTCCAAAGAAAGCTGTTTCCTTTTGTCTTGGCCTCCGCTTCTCAGACGATCTAGACTAGCACACCCACCTGCAGTGTCAAAAAGCCTCTTCTCTTAGAGAACTAGAAAAGGAGAGCAGTCTAAGCCTAAAGCAAAATTAGAGCATTGTCAAAATTCGAAACAGACAAACAACAAAACGAAAGGCTAGGAGTTTGAAAAAGTATCAGTTAAACTGACAAACTCCTACTCAGACTGATGGGGAAAAAGAGGACACAAATTACCAATGTTACAAATGAAAGGAATGATTACTACTGACCCCATGGACATTCAAAGGACAATCAAGGAATACTACAAACAAGTCTAGGTCCACAAATTTAGTAACTTCAATAAAAAGGACAAATTCTTGAAATATACAAACTAATAACACATGGGAGAAATAAATAATCTGCACAGGCCTATATCATTCTAAGGACACTGAATCAATAACTAGTAATGTTCCAAAAAGGAAAGCACCAGGCCCAAATGGGTTCACCAGTGAATTTTACCAAATGGTTACAGGAGAAGTGATATCAATGCACCATAATCTAGAAGAAGTAGAACACAGAAGCAGAGGGAATGCTTCCTAACTCTTTCGGTAAGGCCAGCATTAGAATACCAGACAAAGGCATCACAATAAAAGAGAAACAAGCATCAAATCAGACAAGGATATCACAATAAAAGAAAAACAACATACCAGTATATCTCTCATAAACTCTTCAATAAGATGGTAGTAAACCAGGGCTGGGAATGTTCTTTAATGGTAAAACCCCCTGGGTTCAATCCCTAGCACTGTAATAAATAAATAAGTAAATAAAATTAGCAAACCAAATCGAACATTTCAAAAGAATTAGACACTATAATTGAGATTTATTCCAAGTGTGCAAGGCTTATTCAATAAGCAAAAATCAACCAATGGTACAACCACATCAGCAGGCTAAAGAACAACAAAAAAAGTCCTAATTATATCAATGGATGCATAAAAAGCATTTGATAAAATCCAACATCAATTCATGACCAAAAAAATTAGCAAACTAGGAATAGAGGGAAACTCCCCTCAACCTGATAAAGTTCAGTTATAAAAAGCCTATGAGCTCACATTGTTTCTCCTGGTTAGAAAACAGAAACTGTTCCCCCAAGACTGGGATGAAGGCAAAGATGTTCCCTCTCACTCCTCATTGTACCAGAAGTCTTCATGAACATGGTAAAACAAAATAAATAAATAAAAGAAGAAATAAAAGTTATACAGAATATGAAGAAAAAAATGAAACTCCTTTCTCTGTAGATGATATGGTTGTATATTAGAAAGTCCCCCAAAATAATGTAAAAACCTCTGGAACTCATAAGCATGTACACCAGGGTGGCAGGATTAAGAACTACAAACCCTGTCTTTTATTATTCCTCTTTCCATCTCAAGGGGACTTGACCCCCCACATATTCGCATGAACCTCTGCTCCAGCCCTTTCTGCCACTGGGGCTTCCCCTCCCTGCCATTGTGAGGTCACGATTTGACTTGTTAGTCATCCATTGGTGTCCGGGTCCTTTAGAGCACCTCTGGGCTCGCATCTCTCTCCATCCAGGCGCTCAACAAACACTCTTCCTGTTAAAGACGATGAGAAGGGCCTGTCACATTCTCACTTGGGTCACTTCTCTGTTAGGAAATGTTATTTTATCCAAAATCTGTGATAGGACAATGCTTTGTCATTTAATGTATCTAATTATCTAAGGGACAACAATAAAACCAGCAGAATTCAGCCCCCAAATTTACAGATGATACGATATCACATGTGACTGCAGGCACGAGGCTGTGAGTTTGATCCCCGGTCCCGAAAAACAAAATTATCACATGTGATTTCTACCATTGTTTCAGTCCTTATGTCAATGAAATGGTTTTGCCTATAATCTTAGGTTGCATGATAAATTGTTAGCAACCTCCATAGCAGATAAATTGCCGAATGACCTGAAGAAGAGCAGTCTTCTGATACAAATGTCAGAAGCAACAACCATGTGACAGCATGGAAGGGGCCTCTCAAAGGGACCCAGAGAGAAACAGCAGCAAAGCCCTTGGGACACGGAAGGAAGTGCGAAACGTTGGCTAACAGCTTTGTGCATGGAACCTGTCCTGTCGGAGGCTCTGAGGAGACAAACCTGTCTATTATCCTTATAGCAAGCTTTTCCTTCAAAATTCAAGGCCATGCTGGTGGAAAGCAAGAGGATCCTACAAAGAAGGTCATTCTTGCAAGAGCAAACTATTCCTCATGCCAGTTCAGGTCCTTTCCTCTTTCCTACCCTAATCTCACTTTTGTCTTATTTACTGTGGTGAATTGACAACCGGTAGTCAACTTGTAACACCCAGCTGAACTCAGCCAGCATGGTGCTGGGTATGGAGGGCCCACCTGAGGATTATTGTCAAGAGCATAAAAGGAGAACTGGAGGGGAAGATGATGTACTGTGGATTCTCCTGGAGAAACCTGTCACTCTGTCTTTCCTGATATGAATTCAGTTGTTGTCATCCTCAGAGGAGCTCAGGACCTCGCTGTCACTGAGGATGGCTGCAGTTCACTTTGGGGGAGCTCTCGTCCTTACTTTGAGTGTCACCTCCTGGCTCCAGTGCAGATCTCTCAGCCTGCTGGCACAGTCTTTCTAGCTTCCACCTCTGACCTTTGGGTCTTCCCAGCACAGATCTATGAAATAGACTTGCATGAGACATTGTTGTGAGTTCTAGGTCTTCAGCTGGACCTTTGCAGGACATTGCTGTGGGATCCAGGCCCTCAGCTGGGTTCTTTGGGTCTCTAGTGTGTGGACAGATCTCCCACACTCTTCTGCATTTGACTCTCTGGGTGATTATTATAAAATAATCCTATAAATTATGTGTCCTATATTAAATCCTTTCCCTTGTAAACCCCGACTACATTTACCTGGAATTTTTTTTCAATACCTCTATGCAATACCTATTAAGCATAAGGGGAAATCAGTTTTATCACTAAATGAATGGGTAGTGTTTTTTTAATTCACTAGCCTGAAACATGTTATTCTGCCAATGTATTGCCCTGTATCCTCTTTCCCTGAGGCTACCATCGTGATGTCTGGGAAGAGTTCCTGTGGAAAAGGTGAAAGTGTCTTATTCTACCTCACAACCACATCTCGTGGGAGAAATCTTAACAGCAGTTTGGATTAACAGATGTTATCTACTTTTGCCTTATCTGCAACAAAGATCCATTTTTCACGGTCAGCTAGACCACATCCTAGATTCTTCCTTGCACCAGCAATTTATGAGCACTCAGAATGTTGATTAATTTTATAAACACTTTCAAAGCACAAAAGTGACAAACCTACGGAACAAAACATGGGCATGCATCACACCCTCTCCCAATAAAACTCATCTGCATCCATCCCTCTCATCCATCATGGGTGGTTTTTCAGTTTCAATTTGCTCACTTAGCCAAGGCCCACTGCTGGCCCTGTTTGTCCATTCCTGGAGCGCTGGTTAAATCTTTTACGTGTGGGTTTAGACAGAGGTCTAGTTCTAGACCTTGGAAAGTATTTGGCACAATTTAAAAACTGATCATAAGAACACAAACGAGCTGGATTTGTTTTCTTCCTTGGTGTTGTTTATTCGGAGTCCCAGTTGTTTTGTTTCTATTTGTTTGGGGTTTCTTGTTGGTTTTGGGGATGCTGGATTGAAGCTAGGGCCCTACACACACTAAGAACGTGCTCCACCACCGAGCTATACCCCCAGCCCAACAAATGAGCTTTTAGACAGCTTACTTTCTCTTGAAATCCTAATCCATTGCTTTAGAATGTAGAAAGGACCTCACATCAAGAAGTCGTGGAGGTTCCTAAGAGCCCGATTGAAATTTTCTGTTAGCTTCAGTTAGGAAGGGTGGCTAATGGCCTATACGACATGATTTATTTAGAGAGTGTCATATGTTTGAGAGCTGCTTTGGCAAGGGACTGTGCTAAACATGGAGATACACATTCCATGCCTACTGGGCTCACATGAAAGGGAGAAATACGCAATAGGGGTTTACCTCAGTGGGCGAGGCCTGATACTTTCCAGATGCTTACACCACAAGTGAGTTCAATAGAAATATCTTTAGAAAAAGATGCTCAAATATTAAATAAGCAATGAATATACATCAAGCCACAATCTGCTGCATTTCTTTACATCTGGGCTGGGAGTGTCACTCGTCCCTCGCTGCAGATGGGGTGGTCTCCGCTGTCAGTGGGAGGCCCCATCACATTTCCCATTAGGAAGACTCTTCTGGCAGCATAAGTTCTAGAACCTGAATGCTGTCCATAAATAGATTCAGGGCTTCTCTTGGGACAAGGAAGGGGGGAAGAAAAGAGCAGCAAAGGAGAACTTTTCTTGAATTCAGTCAGTATGTCTTGCATGTGGAGGAGAGGCATTTCCTTTTGAATCTTGGGAAAGGTCAGTAGACACAGCAGTTAGAAAGCATAAAACGGGGCTGATCAAACGATGACCATGAAGTCACTCAGAAACCAGCTGGCCAGATTTCAGGGAGCCAATAATAAAACAAGGGAACCTCAAAAAGAGCCCACAGTCTGCCCTTCGGGAGGCAGGGACAGGCAAAGGGCCAGCAGGCCCTCGGTGAGTCTGTTTAAGGAGATGAAGGCGGTGAGTCTGGCTTCATTATGCACTGCATCATGGGGGCTGGGGAAGGCGAAGCTCAGGGGAGCCCTGCGGAGGAGCTGGGGAGACCTCACCCAGAATTCACCAGGCGCCTGCATCACCCCCTTCTACCCGTAAGCCACGAGGCTCCTCCAGTTTGTTGCCAAACTGTGTAGAATGCTTGAGAAAAATAAGTCCTGGGAAAATGTTGGGTTTTGCTCACAGGCACTGCTAGGAAGCATCTTACAGCTCTATCCGTACATGGTCCTGGCAGCTCTTCCAGTTCGGTGTCCCCGATGCAGGGGGACGCGCTGTGCAGCCTGTGGTCTCCCCACGCACACACAGCCCCAGGTCACCCCCAGTCTCCACACCCTCACTGACAGACAGTGTACAAGCTGTCATCCAAATGCATAGTGAATATTTCAATCTTTAAAAACTGGATTGCAATCAGACATGTCCACATTAATTCCCCTGGCGACACCTCCCCTCACTTCAGACACATTTATTGTTCTTGCCACTTTCTGAAGCAGTTCTGCAAGCCCTCCTTCACAAGTATCTTTATGAGGGGTGATAGGAAAATACAGGCTGCCTCTCAGTGCCGCCCAATGGAGAGGCAGGCTCCCGAAAACATCAGTGTGCCTTCGTCTGCCTGACTCACTGGATCTGGCATTGTGTGACTTCTGGCTCTTCCCCAAAGTCAAAATAATTATGAAAGTTAAATATTTTGAATCCACTCAGGACGTCAGGGCAGCCACAAATACAACTAAAGACATGCACGAAAGAGAATTTCCAGAGCTGCCTTAAAAAGTGGCAGCAGCGATGGGCAAGTGTGTTCATGGTGAAGGGAAGGATTTTTGAGAGGGATGCCTAGCAACGTGTCTTCTACTGCAATAAAATGTTTTTAATTTAAACATTCACTATATTTTTCAGCATACTCTGAAGCCCTACTTAAATGACTCTGAATCCTCCTCTCTAGCAGGATTACCAAATTTCTGTTAAAATGAGAATCACAGGTCAGGTGTCATGGGGCATTTCTGTAATTCCAGCACTCTGTGAGGCTGAGCCAGGAGGATCATAAATTCAAGCCCAGTCAGGGCAACTTGGTGACTTAGTGAGACCTTGTCTCAAAACAACAACAAAGATAAAAATGGGCTGGGGGTACAGCTCTGTGTGAAGTCCTCACAAATAAAAGAGAAAAAAAAAAAAAAAAGAGATGAGAATCACCAGAAGATAAACCACAAATCTCTAGGCTTTAGTGCTAATCTACGGAAACCACACGTTTTGAAAAAGAGGTGTAGCGATCCATGAGTTTAACAAATAATACACGCGATGCTTGTTTCTCATCAGGGTCCTCAGCGCTGAGGGGTCTTGATTTATGACTACGGCCCAGGACATTACCTCAGTGGCCTTGCTGTGGTGGAATGGGTCTCAGCTGCCAGTGGTTTTTCACAGCTCCTTGCACTGAATCTGGAGTGCGACGTGTTTGGTGCTTTCACTACCTGTGCAACTCCTAGCAAAGCATTCAACTTCTCTGAGCCTCAGTTTCCTCCGTTATAAAATAAGAACCATAATACAACCTACCTCTGAGGATTATTTGGAGGATAGAAGAGCTGATTAGTGTAAAATTTGTAGATTTTTACCTGTCACTACAAATTTCACACGTGCTTCCATGTTAACAACCAGGGACTCAAAAATGAACGAGTAAGAGGTGGCTTCTGTCACCTCAGGATGGCGGGGAAGGGTCATCTCTCCAGAGAAACAGACATAGGCTGACTTATAGATAATCCATGGGCTGGGCCTCAGAAGCAATCTGAACAAGGTGTGCTGAGCTCAGCTGGAATGGTGCATGCCTCTAACAAGAGATGGCTGCATCAGGGACAGGAGAGGGTGTCAGCTGAGCTAGGGTTTAAAGAATGGGGGAAATCTGGCCTGACCAGCAGGGTGGCAGGTGGGCAATCCCAGAGGATCAGTGAAAGAGTTCTTGGTGTCCCCAGGAGATAGTACTTCCAAGTGACTGGGTTTAGTGCTCAGGGAATGAGCCACAATGGCAGATCAGGATCAAATTCTAAAGACTTCTAAAGGTTGTTTTGAGGGTCTTGATTTTTTTTGGCAGTGGAAATCAATCACCAGAGGATTTGTAGGTTGTTGATACAATTGGATTCTGTGTTCAAGCAATAATCCCGGCAGTAGCCTGCAGAGGAGGACGCAGGAGGTGAGGCCGAGAGTGGACTGAACTTTCCGTTCACGCATTCACAAATGCCCACGTGGTCAGAAAGTGGCCACAAGAATCTGGATGGTGGTGGAGAGGACCAGCAACTAAGGCACAGGAGAGGAGGAGTTAGAATGTGAGAGAAACTGTGGGGTCCAACCAACAGGTCTGGGGGTAAATCATTAGATAAGACTAATCCTCCAAAAAAGAAAGACTTATACCTCTGAAAAGAGGAAAATCATCTGGGGTAGCAAAACCCAGGAGGTGCATGTGGGAGACACCACCTACTCTATAGACTCTGCCTTTCTTCAATCCTGTGATCTCCCTGCACTCTTTACCCTGAAAGGGCTTTGTGAGTGCCATTTCCTCAGTTGTTCCTTGGAGTGGTCTTCCCTAAGCATCCCACTGAGGCTGGACCCTCATTCAGCCCTACCATCATGAGTTGTTCTCCAGGGCCGTCCTGTTTATGCTCTTCCAGGTGCTCATCACGAGTGCCCCACTCAGGATGTGATTCCACGCAGGTAAGAGAGATTCACTGTTTAGCTCGCTGCTGTATTCCTAGCACGTTGCACAGAGCCTTACCAAAGCAAGCTGTGAAAAAAAAAATATTTACCAAGTGAATAAACTTCTAGTTCAAGAATCCCTAGAAAGTTCAGCCCTCACCTGTCATGAGCAGAGGAGGAGACTAGATTGTTACTATGGCGCCACTCATGCCTTGGAGGTGACTATGTTGAGGGATGGTTGAGCCCCGATCTTGGCAGAACGTCCTCACTGGCTTACAAGGTTTAAGGTGAAAAGGAATGGGAAATATTGTTAGAAAATGCCAAACTGGGTATTGGGCATTTCTAAGCTATAATACATGGACAAGCTTCCAACATATCCATGTCCTCCACTTTGCCTTTCCCTAAAGTCATCCACATTCTGGGTGACTTAGTGCGACGCTGAAGGAGTGGGAAGCTATTTTGTAGCCCATACTGGACATTTGGTGTAGAGTTGTCTTAGTCTGCATCAGTTGGGCTGGGGGAGAAACCACCTACTAGTCTTAGTAAAATGAATAACAAGCAACCTCTCAAGCGATCAGGGGCCAGCAAGCCAGTGTCCTCTGACCACAAGGGTCCACACTGGGAAATAAGGAATTGGCTCTACCACCCCTTCACACCCTGGGTCTCTCTGTGCTTGGCTGTTTTCCTATTTCTCTCCATCAAGAAGCTGCTGCTGCTTCCTGTAACCTCATGACTTCAGTTTGTACATGACCGACTGCCACTCTGACTCCATACAACCTCCAGTCCACCATGATCCATCTGTAGGCTGGCTCAGTCTCTCTCTCTCTCTCTCTCTCTCTCTCTCTCTCTCTCTCTCTCTCCCCGCCCACCAAGGTAAATACTCTCAGGAGGAGTATTGGCCCAGCTTGTCCAGAAACTGACTTCCAATTGACCAGGTGTCTGACTATGGTCCAATCAGCTCAGATCAGATTTCTGGGTAAAAGAGGCAGCTGGGTGTAAGGGAGATTGCAGGGAAAGAGAGAAAAGTGGACCAAATAAAATAAAATGAACGTAATTCTTGCACTAGCCCACCTCTAGTTGTACTGTTTTAAAAGTCTCAATGATGTGAGGGAAAAAATAAAAAATAACATTATTATCATTTAGGAATAGTCCCTAATATTGCTCAGAGCTTACTAAGACCAATGAAGCCTTAGTTAAAAATAGTAACTGAAGTTTACTAAAGCAATAAAATATTCTTCATGATTCAAGTAAGTCCCATTCTAACCTTTTAGAGTTTCATTAAGATTATCTATCCTAAAATATCTTTAAACTCCATGAATGACTCAAATGGAAACAGAGTAAGTAACACTTCATTTGCCTTCAAATATTATATAAACTATAAATGATTTTTTATGTTTGGGGTTTTTAAATGAAATATCTTGTACTTTTATATACATATGTTCAATATGCATAGAGATTATGCAGTTTTGTAGAGTTCACTAAAACCACCCCAATGGTTAATTCTAGTGCTGAGATTTTATAAGACAGTTTCTTTAAAGCTGCTTTGGAAAGAATGAAGTCATGCATTAAATTAAATCATAAAGACATCACAGAGTTCAAGCAAGAATTAAGGGTGTCATAATTTCTTCTTCCTTAATAATATAAGAATAAAGAAACAGAATAAGAATAAAGAAAACACTATTAAGAAGGAAGTTAGGGTTGGGAGGACTCCATGGTCAAGTGGAGCTCTGGCGCACCTGACTTTCAGAGAAAGCCCCAGGGTCTCCAGCATGGTGCTTGGCCCCGTTCCTATGCCCTTCCACAAGCACAAACTGTGACAGACTGTCCTGAGCGGCAAAGGCCAGCCCAGTCTCATCTCTAGTTGAGTCTTGGACACTCACGACCAATCACTGTGCCACCCTCTTGATACAGATCTAACCAGCAGCCCACGCTCCAGGAAGGGGGAGGTAAATGAAACAGAGAGAACAGCATGGCTCTGTAAGTCACCTAACCTCCACAGGTACTATCTGTAAAATGAGGCTAGCACTACATGCACTGTAGGTCTGCAGTGCTGAACACAATACCCGATATCCACAAGTTTAAGGAGGAGCGATTTAACTTGGCTCACGTTTGCTGGGGGTTTAGTCCAGCATCAGCTGGCTCCAAGGCAGAATCCTCATGGTGGGATGATGTGGCAGAGCAAAGCTGCAGAGTTCGTGGTTCCTGAGCAGCAGAGAAGGGGAACCATGCCATGAGGAAGCAGACTAGTGACCTTATATAGCACCCAAGGTCACACCTCCATGACACACCTAGAAGTGTGCTCCCCCAGGTGGATCCCAAGCTAACCAAGTTGTCACTTCACTTGAACACACTCTGTGAAGATCAGATGGAATTATTATATACACTAAAAGCACCCATATACAGGTGGTGCTCAATAAAGGGTAGTTACTACTACTATGAAAAGGGAAAAAACAAAAGTAGGTCCAGCAAGCCCCAGTTCTGATTCAATTAAAGCCTTTTGGAGAACAGTTTCTATCAGCTTCCCAAGGATTTGCATGTCTCCAATGCCTCTTTTCCCTGAATTCACGTCCTCCAAGCACAGCACACCTGCTCCTGCCTGCAGCTTTGACCTGCACCCTATGTGCCCCTTGGTCCACAAACCCTTCCACCTGTTCATGCTCATCTCTTGGGAGTCAGCCCAAACCACACATCCAGAGTGGGCCAGAAAACGACTGCTCCAAATTGGCCCAGATTTACAGAGTTGGGTGGTTTGCAAGAGGCAAAAGTCCCACCATGGCAGATTTCAAGCCACCAAAGGGTTAACAAGGGGCTGGTAAAATTCCTGATTATTTTCCTTAAGTGTGGGGCTGTGCTTCATGACATCCTTTGAAAGTGTGTGGTGTGGGGAAAACGGGTAGCTTCCCAGTGAGGAGACCTGACAAATGCTACCTCTGCCAGGTCTCCACAGCGATGGGTCACATTGGTACCTGTTCCCGTGATGCAAAGTGAGGGCGCTGGCTCCTCACCTCTGGGGTCTCTACCTCCAAAATGTGGAACACAAGTCTAATGATGAGACAAGCATCATCTCAACTGACAGACATCCTGCAGAATACTGACCAGCATTCCTCAAAATTGTCATGCTCACCAAAGACAAATAAATCAAAAAAACTATTGCAAGGCCTGGCGGTGCGTGCCTGTAATCCCAGCACTCAGGAGGCAGAGGCAGGCAGATTGCTGCAAGTTCAAGGCCAGCCTGGACTACATAGTGAGACCCTGTCTCAAAAAAGCCAAAAAAAAAAAGCCAAAAGAGAAGAGAAAAGAAAAACTGTTGCCACCCAAGGAAAAACAGTAACAAAATGTATGGTAGTACCCACAATGGAATGTTGGATCAAAAAAGCCAACTAGGTAAGAACAAATGAAACTGAATAAAACATGAACCTTCTTTAACATCCTAACAATGTCACAATACGCGTGGATTCATTATATAAGCTATCACACCGAGGTGAGACGCTGATAGTAGAAGACACTGCATGCAGAATTCAGGGGAACTGTCTGTACTACATTTGTAATTTTTCTGTAAATCTGAAACTATTTCAAGATAAAAGAATTACATTTAAGATATCCCTGAATATTTAGCAGATGGTTCTTCATGGATCTACCTTGAGTTCAGCTGAGCCTGTCTGTCACCACGTGGCCCCAAGGGACAGTGTGAGGACCCAGGGGTGAGGGTCAGCTGTACTCAGCAGCCCACAGCTCCTCCCTTCAGGGCCTAATCCCACTCTGCACCGCAAGACACCTGGGAGTGATTCACCAAGAACAGTCAGCTTTACTCCCTGGTCCTCTCTTCCCATCTGGTTTCCAATCTGGTATTTGGCACTTGACTAGAGCATAGGAACTCACAGGGTGGCTTCTAACTAGAATGCCTGGTAAGAGTCCAGCTCTGTCACTTCCTAGCTGTGTGGTCTCGGGAAAGTAATGCGATCTCTCTGGGCCTCTGTCTTATGGACTGTAACATGGGAGTGGGGAGGCCGTTTTCATCTTAGGTGTTCGGGAAGACCGAGTGAATCCATGGAAAACCCTTAGTACATCACTGGTACCCCATGCAGCCTCTGGTGCCCTTACCTGAGCCAAACTGGCTTCGGACAGTACAGTGCTTGCTCTGAGATCGTGTTCCAGCCCACCTGAGCTCTGGCTGACTCCTTCTTACCTTCTAGTGCCCTAAGTCCTCCCCCCAACTTTTCAGGGTTTTGGGGTTTTTTTTCTCCCCACTTCCACACCCCCCACACCAAATCACTGAGTGATTCTGGGTATCCTCTTAAACATCTTTGAACCTGCAAACAGCCAATTTCCCTTTTATTTTAATTTGAAGTCACCACTAGGCAAGAATTGGTGAGAACTGTCATACAAACACGTCTCTGTTTACTCCTGAACGCAAATATTTAAACTGTGAAAGGAAGCATAGCTTTTTCTTTGCTGTCTCCCTTCTCAGCCACCATGGAGGAGCTGGGGGTGGGCATGGCGGGGGTATGTGAATAAAAAACCTTCACAGACTGGAGTCTGAAAGCAATAGCTTCGGGAACGGAGGAGAGCCAGAAATTCAATATATTCAGGACTCCCTTGTGAAAACACACAAACAAAAATAAAAAATGCCTCCCACTGTTTCAGCATCTCTATTCCACTAATGCCCCCCACCATTCTCTTTGCAAACAAATGGAAAAAGCCAAGTGCTGATGACAGTCGCTGGGGGTTCCGGTCAGTCCCTGGTGTATAAGAAACAGTTCGTTCACAAAAGACAAACCCTTATCTTGACTGACAAGACCTTAAAAACAAAAACCACAAGTGAACTCTAGGCTGTGTGCGTGTGTGTGTGTGTGTGTGTGTGTGTGTGTGTGTCCCACACGCTGATGGGTGAACTGGCGGTGGGAGGGTCTCAGCAGAAGTCTGGATTTGATTTGCAGGATCATGAATTGACTTGAGTGTTCTGAGCACAGTCTGAGGATTTGGTTGTTATTTGAGAATTAGAAGTGTTATTTGAGGGCCATTTAAGGATGGTTATTTGGGAAGCACTGTGGGTGAGACACTCCTTGGCTACTTTCACAAGTCTTTGTTTCTGGAAGTTTGACATTCTCTAAAAGAGAAATGTCCCCTGAGATTTAAGTCATGATGAGTGAGGGTTTAACTATGAGGAGACAAAAAAACACAACTGAGGGCCTTGTATTGCTTGGTGCTCTTGCCCTGGATGGCCATGCGTTCTTCTCTGAAATGTAAGATTCTCTGTGCCACAGAACTACCTCGCCTCAGTTTTCATTCGCAGTGATTGGTCTCCCGTTCTTATATTAGAGGCGATGGATGTATCATTTTAACCTTAACTACTGTGAGTGCTAAGCATCTTTTTATGTGTGTGTTTCTTCTCCTCTGAATTGCTTGTGTTATTTTCGCATATATATTTTTGAATTTTATAGTTTTTCTTAGCAATGCGTAAGTACTCTTTTTTTAAAAGGATAGAACATTTGGGGCCCACAGAAAAGTAATACATTTAAAGTTCCTTCATAGTCTCCGCTGACCCCACGTCCCACCCTCATTTACAGTTCCCTACATCTTCCCCTTCCACATTTTTCATATTTTTGGTCATCACACACAGAATTCTGACTTGTGAGTTTCTAAATTTTATGTGACAAATAATAGTCTAAACTTAGCATTCCGCATCTTGGTCTTTTTAGACTCAGTAGTATATACTTTGGCATAGCACACAATCCAATTCATTCGTTTTAATGGCTAAATTGAATTCCACTGTATGAATATACCACAAGTTATTTTTCCACTCTGAAGCAGCCCTTTATATGATTGTATGTATTAACTCTTTCTAGTTGGGGAATGAGTATACCAACTCTTACTACAAATATATTTCCCATGTCTCCTTATTTTAATTAATTTTGTACAGAAGTGCAAAGTGCTTAGTAGGCATAAATCTCATTGTTTCTATGTTACTATTTCTGTTACTTCAAAGTAGCCAAAGTTATCCTCTTCCAAGGAGTAAGGAATATTCATTCACACTTTGGGTTTTTTTTCTGTGATTTTGTTGTTGTTGTTGCTGTTTTAGCTTAATTCTTTAGTTACACTTAAACTGGAAGGGGGAACACACACACAAATTCCTCCACAATATAGTGATCGGTTATCCTAAGAGAATTTATTCAGTTACGCTACTCTTTGGTTGTAACTTCTCTATCACATATTACACTCTGACATATAGTGAGATTTATTCCTCGGATTTCTGCTCTATTTAGTAGACAGCTATGTTTAATGTTTCTTCAATATTTGGATCCTATTTTAATTATTGTTGTTTTCAACAGTATATTTTCAAAACTGATGATCCCCATATCTTCTTTTTCAAAATAACATTTGATATTTCTACCCATTTCAGTTATTTATCATAGAATTTTGAGGAAAACAGTTGAATTTCAAACTGCAGTTTCTTAAAGCGACATCTTAATTTTAGGACAATCAACATTTACACTTCACTTCAAAGCAGTTTCTAGTCATTTCCTTTGTCTTTTTTTTTTATGTTCAGGTCATCTATCAAAAATGATATTTTGGCTGGGCAAGGTGGCACAGGCCCATAACCCCAGCACTCAGGAGGCTAAAGTAGGAGGATTGCTGTGAGTTCAAGGCCAGCCTAGACTACAAAGTGAGTTCAAGGCCAGTCTGAACTACATAGCAAAGCCTTATCTCAAAAAGACAAAAAAAAAAAGGTATTCTATTTGAAATATCTCATCATCTATTGTCCAAAAACTTCTAAATAATATTATTGAGGCCAACAATGCTCTGAATTTTCAAGTGAATGTATCAAATGTATCTTTGTATAATTTTAGATACTGGCCTAAGGGCACAGACCCTGCTTTAGTTGTCATTTAGTGTTATTACTTGAGTGTCTGTTAATATGATCACAGTCTCTCCTAGTGACTCTTAGTAATAATACAATTACTAGGGGGTGGCTCAATCACAGAGTGCGTGCTCAGCGTGCATAAGGTCCTGGATTCAATCTGCAGCGTCAAATACAAAACAAAACAATATATATATACATAGAGACATTTATATCACTCCATTTAGTGTATTTCTTTCAGGTTGTAGCAGCCCTGGATTTACGGGTGACTTTATTCATGTGATTGTCATTTTCAGCACATAGTACTCAGCTGTTTCCCCAGTGTCGTTGCTGCTACTTCTGTTTTTGTTTTCAGTTCTGGGACGGGAACCCAGGACTTCACCTGTTAAGACCAAGTGCGCTCTCACTGAGCCACACCCCCAGTCCTGTTTCCCCAGTTTTACACTCTCAAAACTGTGTGTCGTTTTTATTTGTTTAGCTTTATTGGGTTTGATGTCAGAATTGTGTTTGCTTCTGGGTAGCTCCACCCGCATGGAGAGGGTAGCTTCCTTCTGCCAGCCGCCTTCTCTCAACCCTGAGTCAGGGCGCAGCAGGCCCGCCCCTGCCCCTCCCGGGAAGGCTCCCCGCCCCCGCCCCCGTCCAAAGGGAGCCTGCTTTCTGGTCTGCAGCTCTGGGCCATGCGTGCTACAGGAGCCACCGCCATGTGCGAGAACGCCATCGTGCCCCGCTGCCTGCGGTGGAGGGTGCGGGTGATTCTAATCTAGGGCTTAGTTGTGAGAGATCTGTGGTTGCCACCCATCGGAGCCACATCCTTGAATCCAACATTTATTGGCAAGAAAGCTGTTCTTTTTATTTCCATCTGTCTAATTTCCTTAAATTAAAATTTTAATTTAATTTTCCTTTAACTCTCAATTTTGACTTTGAATAAAGAAAAAAAGGAGCTAAGTGTTAGGCTTCTACAAACTTTAACAGTTCAACACATGTTTAAAAGGATCGTCAAAAAGAGAAAATAAAATTAATGGGAGAAAACAATGCTCACAAAATCATGCCAGGCATGGTAGTACATGCCTATAATCTCAGCGCTTGAGAGGCTGAGTCAGGCAGATGGCCACAAGTTCAAGGCCAGCATGGGCTACATAGTGAGTTCAAGGCCAGCCTGAGCTACACAGTGAGACACGGTCTAAAGTAAAGATAATGGATGGCAGTGGGGATGGAGCTCTGTGACACAGCGCTTACCAAATATACATGAGGCCTTGGGCTCCGATACTACAAAACAGAAAGAGACAATCAAGGGCAATAGCTGTACAACTTTGTGAAAATCCTAAAACCATTATGGTAAGTGTTTCGAATGGTTGAACCTTGACTTGTGAAATATATCTCAATAAAAAGTTTTTTTTGTCTTAAAAAAACTGAAGTTTTCTGAAATAATGAAAATCACTAATTATTTTAGAAATGACAAAATAAATCAAAAGTAAGACAGCCCCAAAGATAGGACAGTGAAAGAGGAAAACCTGGAGACAGAGAAAAGATCTCAAATCTTTATTTTAAGAACAGTGATTTTGTTAACAGACTTTGCAATGGCATAAGAGAAGACAATGGAACACTATCCTCAATGTGTTGACTACTGAACTCTTACACCCAGCTAAACTATCAGGTCAAAAGTCAGGGTGAAATAAAGACCTTCTTGGAGTTTGAGAAAACCTACCATTATTATACCCTCACTGAATAAATACAAAGAAAATAGACAAAAATAATAACACAAGAGCAGAGATAGATAAATAGATTGCAAGTCAAGCTTAAAGAGGATCATCAAAGATAAAAATAGTTTCTTTGGAAAAAAAAAACAATGGGCAAACTTTTAAGATTGATCAAAAAGGAAAGAGAAAAATCCATAAATAGAAAATTTGAGGATAAAAATAAGACATTTAAAGAAAATATTTTTGAAATTATAATTTTTAACAAGTTTATGCCACTAAATTCAAAAATTACAACAAAATGGTCATTAAAGTCAAGAAAATATGGATTGTTCAAGCCAGAGATGAATGTTTTTAGAACTAAAATAGCTTATTAACTTTTAAAAAGTGGAACTGTTCATTTGGAATCTTCTGATCACTGAAGGAACTTGCCGTCCCAGTACTACACAAACAGTTGAAAGAAAAGAGGGGACACCCCAAGTTATTTGACTTTTGGCACCAGGTCCTCACTTTCACTTCCCAGCTCTTTTGGCTCCTGCTTCACCATCTCTCTTTCTGATCTTTGTCCATCCTAATTCTCAGGGACCCCAGAGCACAAGAGGGACCCACCCTGTGACCCCACCTCTCCATTCCTAAGCTTCTCTCTTCCGTGGTCTTGTCTTCCATCCCCTTTCAGTGGACTCACCCCCCGACTGGAACGCTCCACCACCTCAGTTCACATGAGTGATTCACCCGCTCTTACCTATCCAGCTCATTCTTTCTAGTATACTGAATTCAACACATTTTTGGCCCACAGAACCCCCTATTCATTCATCCACCCTCACCACCACCCTCATGCCCCAGGGTTCTCGTTTCTCACTTTTCCCAGCTGAAATTCTTCAATCTCTTCATTTCTTTTTCACTGAGTCATGTGGGCTTGCCCAATCCATACTCCTATTTATATCCAACTTTCCATCTACTTTGAACTTGCAGAAGAAAAACATGCAGATCAGTCTCACTGCTCCATTTTAAATTCGGGATCGGGGTAGGGGATTTAGCTCAGCGGCACAGCGCCTGCCTGGCAAGTGCAAGGTCTTGAGTTCGATCCCCGTTCCAAAAAAAAAAGGAATTTAAATTCGGGATCGTGAGCCTCAGCCGAGCCCTGATGCTCCCTGGCAGACATACTGTATTTCCCTCTCCGTTCGTCTCCTGCATGACTATTCCATACCTTCTCCTGTATCCTCATCTTTCGAATCTGCAGCAGCAAGCAGAAACAGCAAAGCAGCACCCAGGATTTGGAGGTGGATTTATTGATGTCACCAGCACTGCTCAGGCTCATTCCCA